>JBCEWE010000214.1:3879331-3924331 GCA_039877035.1 Silurus lanzhouensis | reverse complement strand
GGGTCTCTCCAGGATGCTGTGACTTTCCCTGTCTCTCCCTGTTACAGACAGAATACACTGCATTACACTCTATGCTTTCAACTGGCTTCTTTTTCCTGCTTTGAGTGTTCCTATTCTACTCCTATTCTACTTTACACTTCTTTACTCACATCTAGTCTACTCTACTCTAATCTACTCTACTCTACTCTGCTGCTCCTTAATTTTATTCTACTCTACTCTACTCTACTTTATTTTACTCTACTCTACTCACATCCACTGTACTGTACTATACTGTACTCTATTCTACTCTACTCTACTCTACTCTACTCTACTCTATTTTACTCTACTGTACTCTACTCTATTTTACTCTACTCTACTCTATTTTACTCTACTGTACTCTACTCTATTTTACTCTACTCTACTCTATTTTACTCTACTCTACTCTACTTTATTTTACTCTACTCTACTCACATCCACTGTACTGTACTATACTGTACTCTATTCTACTCTACTCTACTCTACTCTACTCTATTTTACTCTACTGTACTCTACTCTACTCTACTCTACTCTACTCTATTTTACTCTACTGTACTCTACTCTATTTTACTCTACTCTACTCTATTTTACTCTACTGTACTCTACTCTATTTTACTCTACTCTACTCTATTTTACTCTACTGTACTCTATTTTACTCTACTGTACTCTACTCTATTTTACTCTACTCTACTCTATTTTACTCTGCTCTACTCACATCCACTGTACTGTACTATACTGTACTCTATTCTACTCTACTCACATCTACTGTACTGTACTCTATTCTACTCTACTCACATCAACTGTAGTGTACTGTACTCTACTATATTCTACTCTACTTAGATCTATTGTACTTTACTGTACTGTACTCTATTCTATTCTACTCTACTTTACTCTCATTTACTCTACTCAACTCTACTTTACTCTATTCTCATCTATTCTACTCTTCTCCACTCCACTCTCATCTACTCTACTAGTCTCTACTCTACTCTACTCTACTCTACTCTACTCTACTCACATCTACTGTACTCTACTCTATTCTAATCTAATCAATTCTTCTTAACTCTACTTTACTCTATTCTTTTCTACTCTACTCTACTCTACTCTACTCTACTCTACTCTACTCTACTCTCTAGAGAAACATTTAGTAGAGGTGAGTAGAATTGACTAGAATAATACAGTAGAGTAGAGTAGAGTACAGTAGAGTAGAGTATTGTACAGTAGAGACTAGTAGAGTAGAGGAGAG
This sequence comes from Silurus lanzhouensis, assembly GCA_039877035.1. NCBI lineage: Eukaryota > Metazoa > Chordata > Actinopteri > Siluriformes > Siluridae > Silurus > Silurus lanzhouensis. The sequence goes on along the minus strand of JBCEWE010000214.1, from coordinate 3,923,073 downwards.
TGGATGAAAATAGAGTAAAGTTGAGTAGATGAGATCTACTCAACTTTACTTTACTCTATTCTCATCTATTATTCTTTAGTCAATTCTCACTCTTGACTATTCTCAAAAATTCTCAAAAACTCACCTCTACTAAATTTTTTTCTACTGTACTTTACTCTTCTTTACTCACATCTACTCTATTCTTCTCTGTACTCTACTCACATATACTTTACTCATATATCTACTCTTTTCTACTCTATTCACATCTACATTTTTTGTATATCAACTAACAAATAAATCAATAATAAGAGCATCCAAACACCAGAGCTGACGTTATAGTAAACTAATCAACACTTAAGGTAAGAGTTTGACTATACTGCTCTTAGCTGACGCTTCTTGTGGAAACCATGGCAACTGTCATGAGCGTGTGTTAGCGAGTAGCAGGGTCAGATGGAGCGCATTCCCGAGACATGAAGGCAGGTTTTAAAGAAAAGTGTAGAGTGTAAAGAAAAGATGGGAACGTCGTGTTAGCAAAGAGGCAAGGCGCTGTGTTGTGTTCGCTCCCGAGCATGTGCGAGGAGAAGCCGAAGTACTCCCGGTGGCAGAAAATAAAAACATTTTGCAGACGAGATGAGAAATAGAGCAGCAGGCTGAGATTCAGTTCCACTCTTTTTCCCTCATTCTTTTCCATCCTTAGTGTTTCCTACGGCTTTGCTCCCTGTGTGAACTGTTTGTAGAACAGAGCGATGTTGCAGTGAGGCTGTGTGTGTGTGTGTGTGTGTGTGTGTGTGTGTGTGTGTGTGTGTGTGTGTGTGTGTGTGAGTGTGTGTGTGTGTGTGTGTGTGTCTAAGAAAGACAGAGAGAGAGAAAGAGAGACAGGAGAACAGTACCACCTGTTTTGTCATTGTGTTTGCGCAGCAGTGCAGCAACGACAATGGCAGTTTCAAGTGGTTAAAAAGGAGGGTGAAAATCGGGACAACCTCTGTGAGAAACAGATGACACATTCTTTCTCTCTCTCACACACACACACACACACACACACACACACACACACTCAACACGTATGTGTGTCACTGCCTGGTGGTGTGTTTATAAATCAGAGGGTTTGTCTATTCTCTGCATGCTCAGCTCTCCTGTCTGCATTTACCCAATCCCTGCTGGTCTTGTAACACACACACACACACACACACACACACACACACACACACACACACACACACACACACACACTTTTAAGGCGAAGTAGAGGAGAATGAGGTGTCACAAAGAGAATGGGAGAATTTGATTTAGCGTAGGCTCACTCTGTTTCTAATCCAGAGCAACTCCCTGATTTAAAGCATTATCTCTGCACGAGCTCACACATTTGACCTTTTTGCCTGTAATTTCCCTCCTGGTGTGTAAGTGTGTGTGTGTGTGTGGGTTAGAGTGTGTGTTCGTGTATGTGTGTAAGTTGTGGGGATGAGGAAGCAGCAAGATTTATACCCCACACTCTTCTGAAGAGATTCGACTGCAACAGTGTTGTTAAAGAAAAAACGCTGCGCCTCAATGTTCTGCCCTCAGCTGCACATCTGGTGTACTGAGAGGTTAGGCAGGGGAGACGTCTACCATATGCAAACACACTAGTCTAGTGGTGCAGTGATGTAAATGCAGTGGTGTTAATACATTGTTGTGAATGCAGCGGTGTTAATGATGTTATTGCTCTGGTATTAATGCGTAGGTGTGAGTGCAGCGGTGTTAACGAAGGTAAAGCTGTGGTAAAAATACGGTGGTATGAATGCAGTGGTGTTAATGCGCTATCATGAATGCGTCTGTGTATGAGAATGCATGAATTCTTATACTGACACTTGGCTTGCTCTGTTTTGACGGCTCAGTAAATCCACAGGGCAAACAACCTGCCTTTCAGAAGTGTGTGTGTGTGTGTGTGTCTGTGTGTGTGTGTGTGTGTGTTGTGTGTGTGTGTGTGTGTGTGTGCATCTGTGTGTGAATGCCCTATGAATAAAGAAAGGTAATTGGGTTGCTTGTGGCGATGCTCAGTCTGACCTTATCAGAGCAGCCTGAGCCGATAACCGGGCTGAGTCACCTGCACCACACACACACACACACACACACACACACACACACACACACTCACAAATGCACCCACACACACACAAACACACACATGTGGTGGCAAAAAATTTGTATAATCACTCAAATGAAAATAAAACAGGAATATGGAGGTAGACGTGTGATGGAGAGGTTCAAACCTAGGCAGGGATAGAAAGAAAGAGGCAGGAAGAAAGAAAGAAACTAAGAAAGGAAGGAAGGTGGGTGGGGGGATAAGGTCTGCTCAGTGTGCCACTGCTGCTTTGTCAACAAACAGGTGATACGTCATGCAGATCAGCCACTACTGCACTGGGCATAGAATGAATTTTAAAACGAAGGCAACAGACAAATGGAACAATAGAAAAAAGGTTGTTATCCATCAGCAGCTCTCGCTCTTAGAAAGAACAGCAAACCACCTCTGTAGCAAACTGCACAAGCTCAAATATATCGTGTGGAATCAAGAGCTGTTTTTTCATCCCAAAACGGCTGACAGAGGACAAGAAACTGATTTGGTTGCAGTCTATTTTCAAGACAGACTTTTTAAGAAAAGCTGGACATTTCAGCAGTTTAAATCAGTTTTTTGCAATAAGCATTACACTTTATAACCACCTGCCTAATATTGTGTCGGTTCCCCCTTTTGCTTCCAAAACACCTCCGACCCGTCACGCATTAACAGCATTAACTTCTTCAGCAGTTTGAGCTACAGGAGCTCGTCTGTCGGATCGGACAACATGGACCAGCCTTCGCTACCTACGTGCATCAATAAGCCTTAGCCGTCTATGACCCTGTCACCGCTTCACCATTGTTACTTCCTTGGACCACTTTTAATAGATTCTGACCACTGCAGACCAGGAACAGCCCACAAGAGCTGCAGTATTGGAGATGCTCCGACCCAGATGTCTAGCCGTCACAATTTGGCCCTCATCAAACTCAAAATCCTTACGCTTGCCCATTTTTCCTGCTTCTAACACGTCAATTTCTGAGTCTCCGTGTTCTGAGGAAACCTGGGCTCATTTTATGAGGTTAATATCGACCCTTCTGCTGGAAATGATGTATGAAGGTGGTGCAGTTGCGGCTGCAGTGAAAGGAGACTTGTTCAATAGTGTTCATTAGGTTTCTTGCTTTAATAATGCCATTCATTCTCACAGTATGAGATTCCTCTCTGCGATGCAGCGCTCTGTTATACTGCGTTTCTCTATAATACTGCTGGTTTCTACAGCAATGGCCGTGGTGCAATTAAGAGGTGGATTGAGTAAGTAAAAGTTAGGCCTGGGTGTGAAATGCACGGCCTGCCCTTGCATTCGTTCCAATATTTATCATCTAGCCACGTGACTGTTATGCATCCATTAAGATGTGTATGAAGTGTATAAAGGTTTCTGTATATTTAGCAGTTAGAAATTAGTGCAGTATCAGTGTTTTGACATGCACTAGTGCAGTAGGGGTGAGAACCATTCCTTATACTAAGATGGGAAACAATGCTTGTGTATGTGTGTGATAATATCCTTCACAAGCAAGACTACAATAAGGGAGCTTCCAGCATCGCCCTGGGCTACAAGAGTCTATCGGAATAGAACCTGCACGCTCTGTGTGAGTGTGTGTGTGTTCTCTGACAGACTGACTAGACTCCTTCAACAGTGATAGGATCACATTCGGTAATGACTGTGGATATTGCCTTTGGAGCTCTTACGCAGGTAGCGGGGAGGAATTGTGTCCTGCAGCTCTACGGGGTTAAGTGTAACGCATTCATCTCCATTCGTGCGACGGTGCCCGAGTCTCCGTGCCAAAGCCACGAAACACGAACTTACCGCATACCGTATTAGAGAGCAGCGATCTCGCAAAATAGATCCTAATACCGATCAGCATCTCTCTGTTGCTATTATAAAGACGTGTTTTAGCGCATAGCGTATATAGTAGGAGTGTACACGTATTCATACCGAGCTTTTTCGGTACAGGGCTTTCGGTTCGGTGCACATGTGTACCAGATGCAATCCTTCGCTCGAACGTATAAAGTGACGGACCGCAAGTTTGTTTAGCCTCTGCCTCACACTTTGTTCGAAATCGCTGCCACTTCCTGTCATTACGACAGTTTAGCGATATGGATTCTTTTGCGTTTTTTTTTTTCCCTAGCTCAAAGAATTTCTCTTAAAAGGAGAAAATACTGACACTTCCGCATATCGAGGAAGTGAACGTATGAAGGATGGAAGGAACGAAGACGTTAAGCAGATAAATATGTAGATTAAATATTAAATGTAAAACACACACACACACACTTATATACACATCTGTATTTCCATTTATTACATTTTATTTAATCAATTTAATTTGTGCCAATTTAATCAATTATTTATTTGATCTATATAATGAAAAAGTGTATTGTGTTCATTTGATGTATTCTATTTTTTTTATATATATTTATAAATCCACCTAATAAATTATAAATCCACCTAATCATTAGCGTTGAGATTGTGAACGCTGTAGTGTAGACTTACGGGAAATGGAGTGTGTTTGAATGTGACATGGAGTCATTTGGAAGGTGCATGTTTTAGGCAGTTAAACAAAGCAAAAGGTGTCAAATGTGTGATGCATCCAGAATATAAGTAACTGTTCCTCTGTATTTGTCAGGTTCTGGGTCCTCCTGCAGCTGGAGCTTTCAAAGAGCGTCCAGCCCGACCCACGTCTTTCCGGAAGTTCTACGAGCGTGGAGATTTCCCCATCGCGGTGGAGCACGATCCCACAGGCAACCGGATCGCCTGGAAGGTACCGTACCGTCTCAGATCCAACCATATGATCTCACGTGACACTTCCAGAAAAAGAAGTGAAAAATAGGTCACACGAGGGTTCGTGCGATTCTGGCGGGTTGTTAGCAGGTTGCTGGAATAGACGAGAAGAGTAGGAAGGAATGCAAACGGAAAACGCAACACGCTGTAGATGATATTTGGATATTGAACTTGGAGGGTGAACCGGAAGGTTGTGGGTTTGAATCCTGGTACAGAACATTCATCTGCTGAACCAATCAGCGGCTGTAACCTTATGCTGCTTCAGATTAGATGAAATTCTCACTCTCTGTTTCTTTCTGTCTTTCTCTCTCTCCTCCTCCTCCTCTCTTGCATTCGTTCGCTTTCTCCCTCTTTCTTTCTCTCTCATCCTGTGTCTTTTTTTCTGTCATTCCCCTTTTCCTTCACCTTCTCTTCTTCTCCACCACGTTCTGTCTCTGTCTTCCCCCCACTCTGTTTCTCTCTTCCTGTCTCTGCCTTACTCCTCGCGTTTCTCTCTTTCTTTATCACTTTTTGTCTCTGTCTTTCTCGATATCTGTTTCTCTCCTCATGCCTCTCTCATTCTGTCTTTTTTTTTCTTTTTTTTTCTTTTTTTTTTTTTTGCCCGTCTTCTCTCTTTCTCCTTTCTCTTCTCTTTCTGTCCCCTCTCTCTCTCTGTGCTTCCCTCAAGGTGAATCCTGAAAGCCTCAGTATTAATAATTAAAAGTGAGATTTTCTCACAAGGAAAAAAATCCACCTGCACTTGAAAAAAAAAAAAAAAAACAGAGGAAAAAATGCCATTTTTTCCCCCAGTCGTTCTTCACACTTTTAGGAAAATTGCTCATAGCAGACAGTAGGTGTTGTATGAAATTGTTGCTGTCACGTCTAATGCAGCTGTTCTGCTGCTGCTGCCTGAGCTGGGATATGTGTTCTTTCTGGCTCTGCTGTTTTTCTGTTGCTATTCACATTGCAAATGAGCTCCGTGGAGATGTGTGTGTGTGGTGTGTGTGTGTGTGTGTGTGTGTGTGTGTGTGTATGAGAATGTAAGAACAAGACAGACTGATTAGGCCAAGACTGTTAGCAGTGCCGTGTTAGCAGTAAGTAACCTTCAGGGCAGCAGTTCACAGCAAGGTTACAGGATCAATCACTCTCCGAAAGAGTGTGTGTGTGTGTGTGTGTGTGTGTGTGTGTGTGTGTGTGTGTGTGCACACGGACACACTCTTACGGACACACTGTTGATTCAGTTACTCAGAGGTGGAATTGAAGTGACCCTTTCACCTGGGAACAGTTTTTTTTTTTTTCAATTTGACTGTCCGGTGCTGCATTATTTCCTCTTCACTGACAGTGGAATTCATATAAAAGTATAAAAGTCAGCATCGAATTTAAGTTGCACCATGCACACACACACACACACACACACACACACACACACACACACACACACACACACACACACACATTTTAAACAACTCGAGACACATCTATAAATCTATAAATACATTATACTGTATGGACCAATGTTTATGAACATCCCATTCCAATTTGCTTTTAGAATAACCTCCATTCTTCTGGGAAGATGTTTCACTAGATTTTAGGAGGCGTTTCGATCATCCCGAAAGGGGTTCAATAGGGGTTGAGTTCAGAGATCTCTTGAGTAAGATCTTCCACGCTAACCCAAGGAAAATCAGATCTTCATGGAGCTGAAATAGATTTTGGGTCTCCTAGTTTAAATAAAGGGAAAATCTCATACATCCAAGGATCCATCCATCCTAAAATAAATTGTGTACCTTCATGTTTGTGGAAACAGTGTGGAAAAGAAGCACATGTGGCTGGAAAGGTCAGGTGTCCCAATACTTTTGCCCCTGTAGTATGTGCACGGTGATTTTCTCGGATCTTTGGGGTGAAATACAAGGATTTGGGACACTTTGGCGGAGTCCCTCTCGCTGTCTCTCTTTCTGTCTTTGCCTTTTTCCTTTTCCCTCTTTCCTCCTTTAGCACTTTCTGTTTGGAAAGAAGCACATGTGGCTGGAAAGGTCAGGTGCCTTAATACTTTTGCCCCTGAACTACATGTACTGTGATTTTCTCGTATTCTGGGTGGGGAAAAAAAAGGATTTTGGAGACTTGTAAGGACCTGCCCTCATGCCTTATGACCTCAAACTGGCATGCACACTGATTACTGTATGTGATCTAGAGGAAATGCATTGAATGCACACACACACACACACACACACACACACACACACACACACACACACACACACACACACACACACACACAATAGGATGTAGAATGATTTGATATTCTTTCACCTTCTCCTCTCATTTCTTTCTTGAGCAGAATAGTTTTTCATGATGATGATAAATGTTACAGCTTACACCCTTTCTACATTTCAACTGGGCCACTACTCTGTGTGTGTGTGTGTGTGTGTGTGTGTGTGTGTGTGTGTGTGTGTGTGTGTGTGTGTGTGTTGTAGGTGAATGAACCGTATGGGGTGTTTAAATGTCAAGGGCAGTGTAAAGGGGAAAACAGGAGGGGAAATACGGAGGCGTATTTTTAGCTTCTCCGAGAGCTTTAATACTTACTCGGAGTGGAGCGTGTGTACGGCACGAGTGTGTACGGCACGAGTGTGTACGGCACGAGTGTGTACGGCACGAGTGTGTACGTATGAGCAGCATATGCAGCAAGCTGATAAGAGGGAGCTCAGGTGTGTGTAAGTGTGCTGTCCGTGGTCCTGCTGTTCTTTCTGAAGAGTGAGAGAGAGAGGGATAAAGACTAGCAAGACAGGTTCACGGATAATCGTGAGTATGTGTGGGTGGGGTGATGGGGGGGGGGGGGGGGGTCTTTGGTGTATGCAATTTCCTCATGAGCCAAATGTGTGAATCCCCGAAAAGGGATAAAAATTTGCCTGATGCTCCAATTTTTTATTAAAATAACAGAGATCCTACACTAAAGGAAAAAATAAATACTTTTATTTCCCCTGCAATAATAATAATCGTAATCCTTTTTTTTTTTTTTTTTTGAAAGACCAGCATTTGTTCCCTACGTCTGCATTCCTCAGCAATCTTTTAATTTCCTTTGATTGTTTGACCTCGCGGCTTCTCCTCCTGACTCGGCTTTTGTGCCGCCGAACGAAATCGAAGGCGCATTTCATAAGACTGTCGATGCAAACCTAATTCACAGCCTTGAGCCTCTCCCTGCAGGCCGTGCTGCGCAGACGGATGGATCACGGGCGGGCGGGAGTTGGGGGGGATATTAGAGGGAGGTATCAGTAAGGGACTATGGGTGGCGATCAATTAATCTGATCAAGTGCTTTAGGAAATTGAGAGTATAAGTGCACCATAGGGACACACATCTGTCTTGTCTAGGAGATTGAATTATTTCAGGAGCGAGACAGAGGAACGTGGTGGTGGTGGCGGTGCTACAAAGAGCCCTGGGATTATATATGTGTATCTGAAATAATTGTGTGTGTGTGTGTGTGTGTGTGTGTTATGACTAAGTGCAGGCCACTGCAGACACAGCACTCAAGGAAAGTGATTTTCCTTAGCCATTCGTTTGCTCTTTTTCCTTGCCGCAGACCATCCGACTTTCAATTGCCTCTTTCACAGTTATAGACGTCTCGCCTTTAATGCTCATATTGAGTTTGACACTGTAGCAACACACTCGTCTTCAGCCCTAAAACACTCATTAACCCTTTCTGCCTGGTGTTAATGGGTTGCCAAATAGTGAGTAAGAAAACTGGGTTGCATCAGGTGTTCTTTTTTTGGTGTTGTATTAAATTTTCTTTCAGGAGGCGCCACAGTGTTGTGTGTGTGTGTGTGTGTGTGTGTGTGTGTGTGTGTGTGTGTGTGTGTGTGTGTGTGTGTGTGTGTGTGTTCCAGCCTGTTGTTTGACCCAGCTGAAGGTGAACGCTTCATTAAGACGCCGTGTAGATGTAGATGCAGGCCCCTGAGTGTACACTTGGACGTCTTAAAAAAGAAGAAAATCCGTACTAACCGAACATATTCCTATGAGAAATACTGCACTTCCTCTCCAGGGACAGAAATGAAGCAAGAAAAAAAAAAGGGGGGTTGATTGGTTGGAGCACGCTCTTTAGAGCTTCCAGAGGACTGAACCTGCGTAGGAACCTGGGTTGGAAATATCACACAGCGCCCAATGCATCATGTGCTAAGGCCAAGCACTTATTCTCCAGGGAGATGAGAGTGAAGCAGGAGATTGTCTGGAGATGGGCCACATCGTTGTCCTTATCTCATAGCGGATTGCGTAGTATACTGCAGCCTGCTCACATCCCAAAAACTAGATAAAAAAAAAAAAGAAACATCAGAGGAAAATAGATTTCACTGCAACCGTTTTTTTTTTTTTGTTAATTTAACTAAGCCTATTAGTTGTGACGCAGGGTATTGATTGGATAATGCGAGTTCAGCTCTGGTCCCGTCTAGCTTAATGAACAGTAATGGTTCCAGCGTGGCCTTGTGTTAACGTGAACACCCCACACAAAACGCAGCCATCAGGCGCAGATAAAGGAAAAAAAAGCTGAAGGCAATTTGTAACTTGCACTAAAAGCGGAAGAATAGAAGAATATTCTGGGGCAGTTGCTGACAGTTGCTGTGGGCCGACTTATTCGAGATTGAGATGGGGATAGGCGCTCTGTAGGCAGGATTTTCATGAGTACTGAAGAGATTTCTTGTTTAAAAAGTGGTAAGAAAGTTGCTTTAAGTTGTCAAGCAGCATTTTTTGGGGTTTGAGTATTCGGGTTTGGGTGATGCTGTTTTTGTGAGAGTGTTGGGATACAGTGCGAATGGAGAGTATTAAGGGACAATATGAGTAAACAGTGTTAGCCATGTGAGAACAATGCTGTAGCTGTGATACCCCAGTCCTCAATCTTCTGTTTGTTGTTTTATTCCTTAATGCATCAGTAGCACGCTAATAAAACTTTTTTTACAACAGTTAGAGCTGGTTCACTAATTTGATTGGCCAAGCAGTGCTCTCAAAATATAAAACCTAAATCAGCATGAGATAGCTAGCTAGCAACAACCTCATTCTTGCATGTGCCATAATAATTAGATATAATTCAATTCAGTTTGCACATTTAACAATGGATGTTGTTCAGGTATAACTTTATGACCACCTGCCTAATATTGTGTCGGTCCTCTTTTGCTGCCAAAACAGTCGTGACCCGTCGAGCATTAAAAGCATGAACTTCTTCAGCAGTTTAAGCTACATGAGCTCATCTGTTGGATCGGACCACACGCCCCAGCCTTCACTCCCCACGTGCATCAATGACCCTGTCGCCGGTTCACCACTGTTCCTTCCTTGGACCACTTTTGATAGCTACTGACCACTGCAGACCAGGAACATCCCACAAGAGCTGCAGTTTTGGAGACGCTCTGACCCAGACGTCTAGCCATCACAATTTGCCCTCATCAAACTCATTTCCTGCTTCAAACACCTCAGCTTTGAGGATCAAAATGTTCACTTCATTTATCAGTGCTATTCACTTCACCGCTCATAATGTTATAATGTCATAATGTTATGTCAGATCGGTGTATGTCTCGATAAGTTTATCCCTATTAATCAAGCCGGTGGTGACAATGGCAAGGAAAACCTCTTGGAACCTTCATGTGGAAGAAACCTTGAGAGGAACCAGACTCAATCCATCTTCGCTGAGGTGATCGACTGTTGATGGACGCTGGAGTGCAAAACTGTTGATATGAATGACAGTCCAAATCCAACTTCATGGTTCTTGAGTGAAAGCAACCACAGTGACCTCATGGACTATCGATTCCACAGTGTGGAATTTCCAATTGAAGAGATTCCACCCAGATGCAGGGTGTCAGGATGCATCAGGCAGGAAGAAGGGGGTAGTGGTACATTTCAGTGTGTGCTCCAGTTTGTGTATTATATAGTAATATAGAAATATATATATATATATATATATATGTAAGTAAATATCCGAGATGAATGAAGTGTTGTGGGTTTGTTGAGTGAGAGGAAAAAAGTATCATGCAGGATACTTACGTTAAGGTGCAGTGTGGTGTGTGTGTGAGTGTGTGTGTGTGTGTGTGTGTGTGTGTGTGTGTGTGTGTGTGTGTGTGCTTGTGTGTGCTAGTGTACAGTGTGTAGTATGTGCTGTATCAAAAAGCTATTGATTGGCACACACACTGCCAGCAGGCTGCGGCTCTAAATGGAACCTTTAATTAACTAAATGGAGCAGCGGCAGCTGGGCGTGAGCTTCATTCCAGAATAGGCAATGAGAGAGAGAGAAAGAGAGAGAGAGAGAGAAAGAGAGAGAGAGAGAGATTGATGGATAAGGTCTCCCTGTGTGGTTCTCTCTTTCTATGCTCGCTGTAGCCTCAGGGCCGTGTCCTCTTTATCACTATCTGGACCCCATGTCACTCACACACTTACCCTCTGGAAAGATTCTCATTTTCTCTCTCACATTATTAGCCTTCTCTCTTTTTTCTCTCTCTCCCCCTCTCTTTCTTTCTCTCTCTTTCTCTCTCTCCAGCATTCTCATTCCCGTCCTCTCATGCATTTTGTCAGAGGTTAATTGGTTTGGAAATGATTCCATTCATTCTGCACTGTAATGCTGTTATCTTGCTTTCGTGGTTAGAGAGGGACAAAACGCGAATGAAGAAGTGCTCCACGCATGCACTTAAGCCTAATTTAAAAGAAAGCAAGGAAGGAAAGGGAGGAAAAAAAAAAAGTACGAAAGAAATCCAATTTAATTTGTCCTGACTCTACTCTTTTTTTAGACTTTGGCCAGGGCTTGTCCCCAGTAGTCTTTACTCTAAATTATGGCAAGATTTCATTACCTTGAAAGCTCCCCTCCCTGCCTCCCTCAATCCCTCCCTCTCTCCTTCTCGCCCTCCTTCCTTCTCCCTTTTTCTTTCCTTCCATATTTTAAGCAGATAGACGGCACTAATGTCTTTTGTGTAAGCTGAAGGTCAGCTTGTTCGGATCGGGGAAGCAGTCGATGCTGTCTGTGATTAATGCGCCGCACAAAGTGCCTCGGAGTTACGCAGCGGCTTGATGGCTTTACAGCGAACGCACACTGGCACGGACAAATACCTCAACACAAAAACAGATGGTACATAGCCAGGAACACAAACATAAAATACAGGGCAAAAGTTGTCACCAGAACTACTTATATAAAGTTTCTCAATATATATATATATATATATATATATATATATATATATATATATATATATATATATATATATATATATGGGTTTGGATAGTAAAAAATAAAGTCGTGCTTCATAGTCAAAGCGGGAGAGAGAGATTAAGAAGGAGATATATACATAGAGAGAGAGAGAGAGAGAGAGAGAGAGAGAGAGAGAGGGACAGTTTTTTCATGCCAGCCTGCAAGCAAAATAGTATTCATAGTATTCAAAAATGTAAATTAAATGCAATAAAAAAATATTAAGACACCATTAATGTCCTCTAGTTAAAGTTAGAGTAACGTATCCGAAGCTATCCTTTAAAATACGTCGTTATAAGATACATCGTTCTGCCCGTGTTTGTTTCAATGACCTGAAAAGCCTATTGTTATTCCTATAGTACAGTATGCAGAGCAGCAGCTCCATGTCACGATGCTCCCACCAGCACGCTTCACTGTGTGTATGATGACCTCTGGATCAAACTCTGATTTCTTTCTTAGAGATTTCTATGTAACTGTTGCCAATGGGAGATTGTGTGTGTGTGTGTGTGTGTGTGTGTGTGTGTGTGTGTGTGTGTGTGTGTGTGTGTGTGTGTGTGTGTGTGTGTGTTGGTTTGTTTGACAGACTTGTTCAAAGATGCAGCTCATTTGTCCTGAATGTCACCACATTTGTCCTGATGTCCTGTTTTCTTATTTTACAAACACACACACACACACACACACACACACACACACACACACACACACACACAACGAAAGGCAACACTCACAAAAATGGATAAAGCGCAGGGAGGATATAAGAGATAAATTGACAGAGAGACAAACACAGACAGGCTCCGAAATAGAGAGAAAGAAAGAGGGAGAAGGTGAAGGACAAACCCGGTGACACGAACACCATGACTCTGTGTCCCTCTGTCTCTTTCTCTCTCAGATAGGAGATGGAGCGAGGGATGAGGATGAAAGCAGCTTGCTGACAGTGCGTTACCTTGCAACTGCTTTGCGGTGCATTACTGTTATGAGATACACGCACACACACACACACACACACAGAGACTCACACATGCACACGCACACACACACACACACCCCAACATTCTCAGTGCTAATCCATAACAAACCTGCGTGTGTGTGTGTGTGTGTGTGTGTGTGTGTGTGTGTGTGTGTGTGCACGTGTGCGCACATCACATATCAAGGTTTAGTTTCAATAAGCGCGTCTGTTCTGAGCGTATATTAAAGCTATAAATTATAGATGAGCGAGCGAGGTCTCGCCATGACTCAACCCTCAGTAAGGTAGAGACTTAACCCAGAGCTGCTGCTTAACCATACGCATTACCATCCACAACCATTACTCCTGTGTGTGTGTGTGTGTGTGTGTGTGTTGTTGCTTGCCTCAGGTAAGCAGTGCCTATAAACTGCTGAGCTGGCACGTTTTCCTTTTTTTGCACGATCAGCATTTATTATTTATTTATTTTTTTAAACACCCCCCCCCCCCACCCCCCCAAATTCATAACGCAGGTTCAGGCCCTAGGATGTGACTGAATACTGAAAAAAATAGTGAAAAAAATCCTGAACTTTATTCACGTAGTAAGTTCTATTATTCTAGGGGTCGGGGACCTCAAGGCTGAGGAGTCTCCCACCTTTACGAGGCGTGGTGTTTCCGCATTTGCCGTCGCTGCCTGTAGTGAGAGAGGATAGAATAGAAAAGTACACCAACTTCCGTATACGTGATTTTCTTACGATAATGCACACGTATTTCTTCCAAGTAAAGCCAATTATATAATTCAGTGATAAAAACAAACCAAAAAAAAAATAGCAACAGCAAGACTCAATTCTCAACTCAGGTTCTCAGATGATAAATACAGGGCTGCCAGTCATTTGTAAACAGCTGCCTTTACCTTGATTACAGCATGGCAGGTAAAAGCAGAACATCTGACAGGATGTAATTATGTTTCTAGAAATATTCTCGAAAATATTCTCGAACTCAGATCTGCTCATTTTTGGGGAAAAACAACCTTTAACAATGGACCCATGATGTTTCCAAGAATAGGCTTAAAAAACAGACAGTGGTGTGAAGCAACAAGGCTGGGACTGATTTCTTTTTGGCTCTGATTTCGTTTGGTTGTAGAATTTTCTCTTGGTATTAGCAAAATTCTGATTTTGTTATCTGCCAATTCATTACTGAGCTGTTGTTCTTCCCAGATATTTCCAATAGCACTTGCAATTGGCCAGAGCAGATCTCATGCCAGTGTTTCTCCTCGTGCCTTTTTAATAGTCAGAGAAGCAAAATGACTCCCGGGTATGGACGGCTAAGGCATTCATTCTATCAAATCAATTCCCCACAGATATTTTTACACATATATACATGTTTAGTGTCCAAAATAAAAAATTGGTATTCGTATTAATGGAACAGGTATCCACACCTTCTGAATTACCAGATTAAACATTTTAACAGTTCTGTAGTCTAATCTGAATAATCAATGCCTTAAATTTTCTTATAGTTCATGTCTTTTTCTATATTAGAATGTTCACCGTTCCCTGAAGTGACGTTTAGCTCGAAAAAGATCCTGGAAAGCAGATAGACTGGAGCTGTCTCAGCTCATTTCCAGTCTGTAAACCTGCACAGCTTTTCACTGAGCGCAATGAAATGACGCTCACTCCTTATCATAACTCCTATTTATCATCGGCTTTCTTTCGGTTTGACTTTCTGGTACCGAGAGCTGACAGGACACACAGATACCATCAGCAGAGGTGCTTCTGCTTTTGGGGTCTAACTTAATGGTTGTAAACTCGAACCCACTAAAATCTTTTAAATCACTAGAACCCCTAGATCTCTTCCTGGCCTTGTGATCCAGTTCATCCCAGAGCAGTTCAATAGGATTTGGGTGCAGTGACTGGGCAGCCTATTCCATTCCATAGATAACACTCCAGCTGACTGCCCTTCCAGTGCTTGGACATACGCTTCAGCTCATTGTCTTGTATGGTAAATGGAATTGCATGGTGTTAAAGTATGAAATGGTTGCCATGTTGGAATCTTTTACCCGGAATTAATCTCCGACCTTTTCTGCTCTAAAACAACCCCAAACCGTTACTCTTCCACTTCCATGTTTGACTGCGGGTGTGAGACAATCTGTTAACATTTTGTCTCTGGTTATCCATCTTGTCAGAAATGTCAAATTTGAACTCTGCCCACAGAATGTTCTTCCAGTCATTCCCTGTCCAATACTTGTACGGCAGACTCATCAGCAAAGTTGGACAAAGCAGACGGTGTCTGTACTTGAGTGAAGGTACTAATCCCCTGCTTGAATATGTGAAAGTAAAACTCTTTCTTTTACACTTCTACTCGAGTAAAAGTTGGTGAATGGACTTGAGTTGAAGAACTGAATAATGGATGCAGCTCAATGTGTCATTCTCCTGCACATCATCACTGTCTTTCTAAGGAGCGAGTTGCACATGCAGCGAGAGAACCCTCTACTTCACACACACTCTCGCCAGGAACTGTGAAGCTACGCTTGTGTGTTCACCACAACATCTCAGCTGCAATGGATTTTTTTCACTTCAAAAGATTGAGGAACGGCATGTTTTTTTTCTTTTCTGAAATGTGGTGGTGTAAATGTTTCGCAAAATAAAAACACAGATAAAGTACAAATATTTAAAAAATTCACTCAGGTACAATAATGAAGTACAATAACTTCCTACACTTCCGCACAGCGGTGCCTTTTTATCTCACTATTTTGATAACGCATATAAATGATAACGCAGTCTACCCTATCCTGTGCTACACTATACCGTCAAATGTTTGCGGATACCAGAGCATTAGTTTCCTATGTGCTTTTTGAAAATCCAATTCCACAGTTGTTGCTGTTATAATAACCTCCACCCTTCTGGGAAGATGTTTGGGGGTGTGCTTGAGGAGATTTGTTTATTCAGCCACAAGCGACAGGTATTGATGTAGGTGAGGTGAGGAGGCCTGAGGTGCAGTCAGTGTTCCAATTCTTTCCAAAGGAGTTCAAGTGGGTTGAGGTCAGCGCTCTATAGCAGAAGATTCATTCCAACCGATGTAAAGCATATCTTCATGGCACTTCCATTACCATGTATTAACAGGTTTGGGTCTCCTAGTCCAAGTGAAGGGGAAATGTAATTCTAGCACATCCAAAGACATACTATACTCTTGTGTGTCTCCAATTTTCTGGATAACAGAAGGCTGAAAGTCAGTTGTCCCAATACATTTGTCCATATAACGTAGCTCCACATGTGTACCAAAATGTTACATGGAAATATTCAACCTGAAAGTAAATTAGCTTAACACCCGGTGTCTTTACACCTTCTTCAAGTGTAACTGTGATGTTTTTAAACCATATTTCACCTGAATGTTTTATTGTGTCTGGGCGTGTAAATGTGTTATCACTGGCTGTGTGGATGTTTTGATATCGGACGTGTTTAGTCTGGAGGTGTGGGTGCTAGGGGTCGGATGTAGTAGCATGTGGATGCAGTGACCAGAAAAATCCTCAAAGAGAAAAAAAGGTTAACTTTTAGAGCCGTAAAGTATACCTCAGGAAACGAGAAAAAGACAAAGAGTGGGTGTTAAGAGACAGTGTGAGAGAGAGAGAGAGAGAGAGAGAGAGAGAGAGAGAGAGAGAGAGATACCCTGTAATGATGGGATTACAAGGTCTGCTGAAGGACATATACATTTTTATCTGCATCCAGAGCTATCTAAGATCAATAATCAATCAATAGAATTGATCGTCGACTTATAGACTGAAATATATCACTGCACACACATGCAATACCCATCTTTCTCGCGGGCGCTGTCCCATTTTCAGCCACACAATATCCTAGCAATCACTCCAAACTAGCTACCTAATGGTATCATGGATTTTCTTCTAGTTTAGCATGGATGTATAAAGCCAATGTTTATAAGCCCATGTCCTGTGGATGCGGCGCGTGACCCCTTGATGAGACGGATCGATAAGTCACGGCCATGAAGTGGCTCATCGATTCTGCTCATGACAGTGCATTTAAAGCTTTAATCGAGCTAACAAGGATAACCTTTCATCGTGCCCGCATCAGCCGTACGCGCTTTACACCTTAACACCTTAACATGGCTCAGAGAAACAGACGTATACATGGACATTTCTGAACACTGGGTGCAGTCACATGTTTTACACGTAGTTTTAGAAAGTATCAATCCAGTTCTAGAATCCCTCTTCCTTAACCACTTCCTGCCCTCTTCTTACTCTCTTCATATACTCATGTCTCTCTTCTTACCTGCTTCTCGCTCCTTCCTGGCATTCCATTGCCCTCTCCATTACTCTGTTTTAAACGTTCATCCCGCCCCCTTCCGTTCTCACTTCCTGTCCTCTTCCTTACATCTGTCTGCCCTATTCCTGTTTTTGTTCTTGCACTTTTTCTACAATCTTCCGTCCCGTTTTCTTTTTGCTTTTAGCTTTCTTACTGCTTTCTTGTTGCTTTCTTTCCTACACACTTCCTGTCTTCTTCCTGCCCTCTTGCCTGATTCATGTCTTCTTCCTAACGTCTTCCTGCCCTCTTCTGCTTATTCTCTTCCTGCATCTTATCTTACCTGCTTCCTGCCATTTTACAGTGTCCTTCCTTAACCTCTCTCTGTCCCTTCTTGTTCTATTCCCGACTCGTTTCCTGTCCTCGTCCTACTTCCTACTGTCTTTCTTACCCTCTTCCTGTCTTCTTCTTGCTCTTTTCCTGCCCTTTTCTTTAGCTTCTACGCTTGCTCTCTAATGTTAGTTGTTTGCGTAACACCGCATGTTTACACGGAAAGTTCAAGTCAAATGACCTTCATTGTTTAACGGAGAAACTCGTGAGCAAATTTTACGACTTGCTAACATTTTAATCATCCAAAAGCTACAAAACTCTGACAAGCTCTGCATGGATACTGCATGGATTTTTTAAGTAGTTCTTCGACCTCATTACCGTATGCACATTTGTAGGTACATTTGCTTTTCTGATGCCTGGACATAATATTTATTCATTCATTCCTCATTAATATTCGAATGCATTTAGTCATGACTGTTTACGTATCTGGAATTGAAAAGCAGTTTTCCAGTCCAAGCACGCTGGGGAAACGATTAGCGATGAGGTGGTGCTACGTGGTAATTAATTCGTTTTTAATTATTTTTTCTTCTTGTATACCACAGTAATTTGTTAACAATAAGAATTTTTCACAAGCTTGGTGCAGAATGGCATATATGTAATAGGTATTTCTAAAAAATACACAATACATCCTATTTGTATTTAAATTATACTGTAATATGCGTACAGTGATGGCAGTAGACACAGAAAATGCCCTGGAAATCACAATCATTTATTCTGTACAAGTGCAATTAAGAGACGGATTAGATTTGCCAAACTTTCCATCCTCATCAGCCGTTTTCCTGCTCTCTTCCTCCTCTTTCCTGTCCACGTCCTGTTTGATTTCTACCCTCTTCCTGCCCTGCTCCTTACCCTCTTTCTGCCATCTTTCTATCCTCTTCCCTACCGTCTTCCTGCCATTTTCCATCTCTTCTCCTCTCATACTTTAGTTTTTTCTTTATCCTTTTCCTTATTCCAGCTCTTTTTCTTCGCCTTTTCCTTTTAATTTTCCTTCTGTGTTCTCGCTCTTTTTACGTGCTTTCTTTCTTTCTTACCCTTTTTCTGCCTTTTCCCTGCTCTCTTCCAACTCTTTTCCTACTTTATTATTGCTGTTATCCTTACCCCCTTTCTTATTCTTTTCTTCTGTGTTCTTGCTCATTCCCTGCCTTCTTCCTTGCCTTCTTCCTGCCATATTCCAACTCTTTTCCTGCCCTCTACCACCCCTTCTTCCTTTTCCTGCGCTCTCATTCTCTCTGGAAACTTTAAGAGTGAGCTCTAAAACCAGCCGGTACAGAAGTCTGTATTCAGGGCTCAGCTTTTGGCCTTGGAGGCTTTCTTTCAATCTCTCTGTCCATCTTAGCCTCGTTTTTTTCTTCCCCTCTTTCTCTCTCCCCCCACCCCCTCTCAAGAGCATGCCGTGGCCCACTGGAGGTCAGCTTTCCATTAGCCGTGGCTCCCGTAGCTGAGCTTAGCACGCTGTGGCACTTCACTCTATTAGATCTCACATCAAATCCTTTTTTTCCCCTCTATCTCACTGGAAAACCGTTGCTGATAGCTCGATTCTGCCCTACTAATGAAGCCTTTCAACACCGAGAGAGGGAAAAAGAGAGAGGTAGCAATGGAGAGAGATAGAAATGGAGAAAAAGAGGTAGAGAGAGGAAGAGAGTGTTTGATCAGGTATGCAGCAGTAGGAACACGTGGGATTGTTTCGAGTGTTTAATGTGGATGCGCCACAGCTGGAGCCGTCTGTGTCATATACGTCGCTAAGTCTGTTTTTGTACTCGTGTTTGTTTGGTGTGTGTGTGTGTGTGTGTGTGTGTGTGTGTGTGCGTAGGCGAAGCGTTTGAAATGCAAATAAAGTAAAACTTGAGTGTTACACACAATTTTGGTGTGTATGACCTCACCGCTGAATTTCAGCACTGCCATCTGAAACACACACACACATCTTTGACGTGTTTTTAGGAAAAGTGACGAGATGTCCAAGTACTCAAAACGTTTTTTGCATGTTTCCAGTCGAAGTGTGTAAATGAGTGTATGAGTAAGAAAGAGTGTGAGTAAGTGTTAATAAGTGTGTGTGTGTGTGTGTGTGTGTGTGGGTGAGTGAAGTAGTGAGTGAGTGTGAGATCTGTATAAGTGAATTTGTTTTGTGTGTGTGTGTGAGAGACAGTATGGGTTAAGACACTGTGTATGTATGTGTGTGTGTGTGTGTGTGTGTGTGTGTGTGTGTGTGTGTGTGTGTGTGTGTGTGTGTGTGTGTGTGTGTGTGTGTGTGTGTGAGTGAATCTCTAAGAGTGTGATTCTGTATGAGTGAGTCCGTGTGAGACTGTGTATAAGTGAATTTGTAGTATGTGTGTGTGTGTGTGAGAGAGAGAGACAGTATGGGTTAAGACACTGTGTATGTGTGCTTGTGTGTGTGTGTGTGTGTGTGTGTGTGTGTGAGACAGTAAGGCTTAAGACACTATGTATGTGTGCTTGTGTGTGTGTGTGTGTGTGTGTGTGTGTGTGTGTGTGTGTGTGTGTGTGTGTGTGTGTGTGTGTGTGTGACAGTATGGGTTAAGACACTGTGTATGTGTGCTCGTGTGTGTGTGTGTGTGTGTGTGTGTGTGTGTGTGTGTGTGTGTGTGTGTGTGTGTGTGTGTGTGTGTGTGTGTGTGTGTGTGTGCTGTAAGGCTTAAAGCTTTGCCTCAGGCTGCATTTCCGCTTCACATTCAGACCCTTACACATAACGTACAACACACACACACACACACACACACACACACACACACACACACACACCTGGATTCTGGCCTTGTGAAAGAGGAAGAATTGTTGTGTATGGATGCAGTAGCAATTTTTTTTAGCCCTTTAAGAGCGTTTTTCAGGACGCTGTAAACCCGAGAAAAAATATCTTCTACACGGAGTTCAAACGCACATCAATATTTTTTCTTTTTTTTAAAAATCAGAACATTGCGACACGCAGGATGCCCAAAAGTTTTTGGACACCTGACCATGATGTGCTTTTTTTTTTAACATCCTATTCCACATTTAGTCCTGTTATAATAACCTCCACTCTTCTGGGAAGATGTTCCACTAGATTTTGGTGTGTGCTTATGGAGATTTGTGCTCATTCAGCTACAAACACACACACACAAGAGAAAGGTTGGTATCAATCACGTCTGCATTGATTGTCCGGTGGCGTGTGAGAGGAGAACGTAGGACAGGAAGCTGATGTGCTGCTGTAAAATATTTGCATTTTACCCTTTCGCCTTTACTCTGTCTCTTTTTCTTCTTTCTTTCTCTTACTCTTTCACTATTTTGTTCTGTTTCTCCCTCATGCTTTCAACTCGGATTATGTGTGTGTGCTACTCCAGTCTCTCTCTCTCTCTCTCTCTCTCTCTCTCTCTCTCTCTCTCTCTCTCTCTCTCTCACTCTCCAGCTCTCTCTCACTGTCACGTTTGCCCTTCATGCTTCATGCTCCCTTTTTCTTTTCTCTTTTCCTGCTTTTCTGTCAATCTTTTTCTCATCATTCCTACCTCATAGTTCTCGCGCTGCTTCATCACTCTCTCCGTGGGATAGCGTAGGAAGTCAGCGAGCGCTTCAGAGGATGTGTGAAGCTCTGCGCTTCCTTATCGTGTGTAAGAGCACACCGTGTGCATGTGTATGTGTGTGTGTGTGTGTAAAGGTTGTATGTAGGGATCTGCAAGCTGAGAGGATTTCTCTGTAACTCTTTGTAGCCTGAGTTAAATATTCATTGGCGTCCTGTAGCTCTCACCTGCTCCCAGCCTCAGAAGGGTCTTCATACAATTCTCTGCTGTGTGTCAGTGTTCAAAGCTCCATGAAGACAAGGTTGGAGCAGGAGAACTTGAGTGTCCTGGGCAGAGTTACTGACCTCCTGAATCTCTGGAACATTATAACCAGGCCTTCTTATTCAACAACAGTGTCTGACCTCGTAGATGAATGACCGCAAATCTAACATCCTGTGATGATGTTATTATTAGTAATTATTTACATTACCCTGGTTAACATTATTTGGGGTTATATTGCAGTGTATTTATGAAGATAAGATATGGTCTGTATTATTCAGGGATGCATATCAGACCAGGCCTGGAATGGGAAGTTCAACAAGCCCCACTGATCAGTTCAAGTCAGTTCAAGCAGCTTTTCTTGTAATTTTAACCCATTTAAAATTTTGCTTTCTGAAATAACACACAACTCTTTATAAGTTAATAGGACTTACACAAGACTACACACAGTGGTATGTGTACAAAAAGAAAAAACAACACCGCAACACAATACTATACCTTACTGTACACAACTATACACTACTGCACACAACTATACACTACTGTACACAACTTTACACTACTGTACATATTTATAGACTACTGTACACAAATTTACACTACTGTACACAGCTTTACACTAATGTACACAACTCTACACTATGGTATTTTACTGTACACTGTACACAACTTTATACTACTGTATACAGCACAACTATACACTACTGTACACAACCTTACACTACTGTACACGTTTATAGACTACTGTACACAAATTTACACTACTGTATACTACTGTACACAACTATACATTATTGCACACAACTATACACCACTGTATTTTACTTTACACTATACACAACTATACACTACTGTACACAACTATACACTATGATATTTTACTGTACACTGTACACAAATTTACACTACTGTATACTACTGTACACAACTATACATTATTGCACACAACTATACACCACTGTATTTTACTTTACACTATACACAACTATACACTACTGTACACAACTATACACTATGATATTTTACTGTACACTGTACACAACTTTACACTACTGTATACTACTGTACACAACTATACATTATTGCACACAACTATACACTACTGTATTTTACTTTACACTATACACTACTGTATACTACTGTACACAACTATACACTACTGTACACAACTCTACACTATGATGTTTTACTGTACACTGTACACAACTTTACACTACTGTATACTACTGTACACAACTATACACTACTGTATTTTACTTTACACTATACACTACTGTATACTACTGTACACAACTATACACTACTGTACACAACTATACACTACTGTACACAACTATACACTATGATATTTTACTGTACACTGTACACAACTTTACACTACTGTATACTACTGTACACAACTATACATTATTGCACACAACTATACACTACTGTATTTTACTTTACACTATACACTACTGTATACTACTGTACACAACTATACACTACTGTACACAACTCTACACTATGGTATTTTACTGTACACTGTACACAACTTTACACTACTGTATACTACTGTACACAACTATACACTACTGTATTTTACTTTACACTATACACTACTGTATACTACTGTACACAACTATACACTACTGTACACGACTATACACTACTGTACACAACTCTACACTATGGTATTTTACTGTACACTGTACACAACTTTACACTACTGTATACTACTGTACACAACTATACACTACTGTACACAACTATACACTACTGTACACAACTCTACACTATGGTATTTTACTGTACACTGTACACAACTTTACACTACTGTATACTACTGTACACAACTATACACTACTGTACACAACTATACACTACTGTACACAACTCTACACTATGGTATTTTACTGTACACTGTACACAACTTTACACTACTGTATACTACTGTACACAACTATACATTATTGCACACAACTCTACACTACTGTACACAACTCTACACTACTGTATTTTACTGTACACTGTACACAACTATACACTACTGTACACAACTCTACACTACTGTATTTTACTGTACACTGTACACAACTATACACTACTGTACACAACTTTACACTACTGTATACTACTGTACACAACTATACATTATTGCACACAACTCTACACTACTGTACACAACTCTACACTACTGTATTTTACTGTACACTGTACACAACTATACACTACTGTACACAACTCTACACTACTGTATTTTACTGTACACTGTACACAACTATACACTACTGTACACAACTTTACACTACTGTACACAAATATATAATACTGTACACTTCTATACATAACTGCATACACAAACCTGAGTTTTCTTTAGTGTTTTTAGGCAAACAAACAGGTCGATAGATAGATAGATAGATAGATAGATAGATAGATAGATAGATAGATAGATAGACAGACAGACAGACAGACAGACAGAGACAATATTAGATTAATTCCTGAATGTGTATGTGTGTGTGTGTGAGCACGTGTATGTGTGTGCGCGTATGCTTGTGCCTTCATGTGCAATCTGATCATGATGTACTGCCTTTGCTCTGCCTCTGTCAGCAACTTGACATGAATGAATGGAAGGGAAACACTGATGAGGAAAGACTAGTACAGCTGCTGCACTCCACCTCTCTCACACACACACTTACACACACACACACACACACACACACACACTGGAATCCAGTGCTCCTGTAGCCTATTCATGTGTGTATTCTGCAATGCTGTTTTTGCTCAACACAGCTTATACAGAGTGCTTCTTAGAGTTGACCATGACAGTGTCTGGCTATTCTCCTTCACCTCATAAAGGTCAATCAGCGGTTAATTCAGATGTTAAGACCTGAACCCAGTACAAACACTTCACAATAAAAAAGTTTCAAAAGTCTTGATTGATGCTTTTTTTTTTTTTTTTTTTTTTTTTACGATTTTTTCCCTCGATTTTCATTGAGTTTTTTTTCTTCATGTTATGTTTAATTTTAATGCAGTGGAATGTTCCTGAAGTTCTTACTTCTCTGCTTATAGCAGCGACAGGAACTCTATTCTTTCTTACTGTTGAATCTATAGAGTAAATGTCTGAAAATGGACAGAGCAAGGTCAATGTCAGCGTGTGCGCGCTTCCGTCCATCCATCCGTCCTTTCGTCTGCCCTTCAACACTCTCGCTGTTAATTAATTTACTCACCACTGAAAGCTCTTCCTCATCATAATTCCAGCCATTGTTTCCTTCCCCTTGCCTTTAATCTCCTCGCCCTTGTGGACTCGTTCACTTGTTCTTCTCGTCGTCTTTATCACTCCCCAGCGCGCACACACACACACACACACACACACACGCACACAAAAACATCAGCCCACAGTGTGCAGCAGTCATTCCTGTCAATTACTGACACTTGGCGAGGCAAAGTCAGACACACAAATCCTCCCGGAGGAACGACCTTCAACCCTGACTTTTAATCCCTCCTGCTTTGTTTTAACAATGAAAGAGAAAGAGAGAGACAGAGAGAAAGAAAAAGACAGGGGTAGAAAGAAAGAAAGAAAGAAAGAAAGAAAGAAAGAAAGAAAGAAAGAAAGAAAGAAAGAGATAGAGGAAGACAGGGTGTTTTTTCAGACATGCCGGCTGAGAGGCCGTCTGAGTGGCAGCACATGCATTCAGACCTTTATGTTGCAGTGATGAACAGAAGGAGTATCAGAGATGACCTGCGGGACGCCGTGTCTCATACACACATTTACAGAGCATTTGAATAAGGGAGAAGTTTCTCATGGACTTTACGTGGAGATTAGTCATTGCATATTCCAGGTTTTATTTAGCTAGCAGAGAATATCTTGGAGGACCTCTGACCTGCTGGTCAGAAAATGTAACCATAGCGTAGAACACAGCATGAACAGCGTCACTTGGTAAACTCCGGTCACCACTGCGATTTGGTTGGTCAAGAACTGTATTCCCATGCTGAAGGTTTCACACTGAGGGACCGGTTCGTTTGAAACGATAGAAGTAGAACATTATATTTCACATAGTTTTCAGTAATAAGCTTCAGTTCATCAAACATCGGAAAAAGAGGAAAAAGAAATGTAGGATTATCTCATTTAAACAGCTGAGCAGGTGCAGGGATCTGAACTCTAAACCTTCTAATCTGAGTCAGTTTTGCATCTGGGAGTTCTGGAAAGATTGATCAGACCGGTTCAGGCTAACAGGAAGTCTACTGTAATGTACATAATCACTCTTTACAACAGTGGTGAGCAGAAAAACACTCCTGAATGTAAAACCTTTATGCAGATGAGCTGCCATAGCAGAGCACCACATCGGATTCCAGTCAGTCAGCCAAGAACAGGAATCTGTAAAGTCTGAAAGGCTGAAAATCTGGATCGTCTGATCTGTACCTGGTCAGGTGTTCAGGTGACCCAGTGCACACTGTAGACTCAGATTCCCTTTTTCTCGGTTAATAATAATGAAAATCTATGAGCTTGTGAGCAACTTGTTTGCTGTAGAGAAGATTTTCTGTGTCTGTCTGACTACCCTTAGCCTCTTTCTTCTTCCCTGTGGCCTTCCTCGTCCTCTTTCTCTGCTTCCCGTCTGTCCACAAAACACTGCTCCTACGCACCTCCGGCCTTTAAAGAGCCTGAATGTTCTTTTCTGCATTCTGTCTGCTCAGAGTTTAAGTGTACTCTGAGACTGTTTTATTCATTTGTGAGCTGTAATATTTGCTGTTTTGTTTGAGAACGGCCACAACATTGGTATTGCAGTTTGTTTAGAATTCTATTTAACCCTCCCCTTAGACTAGACCACTTAAGTCCTTGAGCAAGACCCCGCCGTATCCTGTCTCAACCGCAGCTTTGCTTTAAAGCCGCAGTCGAATAAGAGAAAATAAATGAAGAAGTCTGTAGTTTCCTAGCCTGTGGTTAAATCTCGGGTCTGATTAGCGATGTGAATTACCGATTTCCTCGTTACCTCATCGTGATTTGCACATTACTTACCTCTAAATATGGCCCAAAGTATTTTCTGTGTTAACAACCCCAAGGTCTGGTGAGGATTAGAATGTGAAAGAGTTGGATTAGTGAATGTAGGAGCAAATAAATATTCCTGATTACAGCTCACTGGCAAGGGTGTGATTTTGCGCAGCCTCTCAATCCATCATCATAGAAGGTGTTTCCATAGCAAGGCTCGTTTCCGAATCATAACTCTGTGTTCTCACAGTGAAATTGCCTGGTCATCTTTAGCCAGTTTGCTTGATAATAGGAAGGTGGTATAAAGCCAATAATGTGTTGAAGCATTCATTAACATTAAAGTTTTGTGACAGATTCCATTATCCAGAGCGACTTTCAATTATCTCATTTATACAACAGAGTAGTTGAGGGTTTAAGGGCTTTGCTCAAGGGTTCAGCAGTGGCAGCTTGGTGGTGCTGGGCTTTAAACTCATGACCTTTTAATTCGAAGTCCACTGGACATTTTTAGCATTTATTGCATTTTCGTAGACACCATTTTATCCAGAAAGATATGGTTCCCTGGTGGTCTAGTGTTTAGGATGCGGCGCTCTCACCTGGTTCGATCCCTGGTCAGGGAATAACCCCAGCCACTTTCAGTGCCGGTCCCAAGCCCGGGTAAATGGGGAGGGTTGCGTTAGGAAGGGCATTCAGCGTAAAAACGTGCCAAATCAAACATGCGGAGGATCCGCTGTGGCGACCCCTAACGGGAGAAGCTGAAAGAAAGTGTTATATAGAGTCTTGATAGTTTTGCCTCTGCTTGTCAAATTCAACAGTTGATCGCCACATGAAGGGTCCTGGTAAACAGTAAGGACCACTTGCCTAAAAAAGCCACCCAATGGTTCCATCAGTGTTAGTTAATATCCTACTAGTGGGCCTAGTAATAGGTTTCATCCATTTCTGCCCCTGTTTGTGATGCTGGCAATGTGGAATATTTATTTTTATATATTATATTAATATTCATTTTTATTTATTATTTATTCCCAGTCAATTTTAGCATGTTTAAAATTTAAACTCTCATAAAGTTCCCTACATAGAGGCCATGACATGCGGCTTAAATAAAAAATGAGGAGATCGGATGAGCATATGTAACAGGACTGCAGTCTATCCTGGCACCTGGGAGCTCTTAATCAGCCAACTGGTTCCCTCATTGAACTAGTCGACCACACCCACACCACACAAACCTTCATTTAACGCAGGAGGACCACACTCTTCCAACAGAATGTTAAAATGCTCGCCTTAACATTTGAGCAAATTTTACAGTCTTGTAAAATTTTAGGAATTTTCAGGACCGGAAACTTTGCATGGGAATTCATGGGAATATATGGGAAATATCAGGGAACTTAAATGTAGATGGAATCAATCACATGCACACAGCACATGTACTGCAGGCTTACTGAGGCCACGCCTCCATATCACACATCATTTCTTTAACCCTGCACATGAACTAATGTGTAAAAAAAAAAAAAAAAAAAAAAAAGAAATCCATCTTGGCGAATATTCACATTTATTACATACATTTTTAATTGTTTAAAACCTCCCTGTGGTGTGTGTAAGTTTTTGTGCAACAATTAAATCAAAGTTAAAAAATGTTATTGTTAAAGTCTGTAATAATGTTTATATCTTTGTTTGTATTTTATACAGTTTATACAAATGTCTCCAAATTTCTAATTAATTCCTGTAAAATCCCCAAAATTCCTGGTAAGTTTCCCACTTGGAATATTTCCCAAATTCCCAAGATGAGGTTCCCATGGAAAGTTCCTGGAAATGTTCCACTCCTTTGCACTCCTAATGGTAATACAGCTCATCCCTTGTAGGTGTTAGACCTGAGATAACGTGGTTTTGATTATGAGGTGTTTCCTTGATTAGGTCAGGAAGAAAATTGCACTGCGACTCCGTTTTGCTTTTCACGTGACGATAATTGTCTGAGGATTCTTGCTATTTTCCCACAATTAACTTGGAGGGATATCAAAAAGCATGTAGCTTGTAGCTGCATTCAGCTTGCATCTGTAGCACACCGTTATTGAATATCGAACTGGGCCGCGAATCAGCAATACACCGGTTAAACAAATCATTAATCATTGGTGTGTGAATAGTGGCAGATGCAGCATGAGCGATTGAGTATGACACTCATGATGTCTGCACATGAAAAATAAACAATACCGCTCATATGTAATAAAGACAGTGTCTTTTGTCGCCTCCGTCGTGCTGATTAACCCCCAGGTTCTGGCTCCTTTTAGTAAATGCTAATGTGGCATTTCTTGCTGATCTTCTGGAACGGTACAGTATAATCCAACCGGACCAGGATTTCCTCCTGCCATTAAACAAACCATTTAAGAATGTTTACTACAGTGGTGGGCGGTCAGGGACGGCAAAGTCTTCTCTGCTGGCCTAAACACTATCAGAAGCACTGACCTACATTTACAAACTAAATTGTAAGATTTGTTCTATGAAATTGTATTAATTTATTCCCAACAGTTTATTCTCTTCATTTTGTAGCGTTTCTCGGCTGCACTGCTTCCAGTACGGGTATGTGGATGTTAGATTTATTGTCCAATCAGATTTCAGCCTCTATGTGCTGCCATGTCAATCTAATCTGCCCAGGGCCTTTAAAGTCATTAGTGCTGGCTCTTTAGCCATAGAGAATATTAGCAACGGGTCTGTTTCTTTAACCAATCAGATTTCAGATTTGCCTCTCAGAGCAGCTAGCTGGCCCAGAATAGCGTCAGCATTTTTCTGTCCTCTGATTGGTTGGTCAGAGGGAAACTGTTACAGCTAAGTTTGACTGGCAAAACATGTGTGTAGCAGTGCACACATTAATACATCAGAGTTAGACTTTTTTATGCCTACAGAGGAAGAGAAATTGATTTGATCTCGGACATACTTAAAAATCCATTTGGAAGAAAAGCTAGACATCGTGAGGAGAGATCGGCCAACCCCGAAGCTAGCTATCGTGTCTCAGCCCGGGAAAGGGTTTGTTCACCACTTCCAGACCAGTGAATACAAGCGGTACCACTGGCTTACAGCCTCTGAGGAGCGGTGCAAATTATGAGTATGCATCTCTTTAAACCCCTGTGTAGTCTGAATCAAAATTAAAAAGTGTTAAATTGCTAATTGTGCATCTGCAAGCCGCAAGATTCTGACCACGTGCATTACCACGTCAGCGATTTCATCATGGACTGCAAAGTTAAAACAAAGAGCAAATGTGAAATTCTGCCACCTCGTATATATTGTAATAAATAGGAAAGGTATATAGTGTATATAGAATGTTTTAATAATTGCACTTGAATGTGTGTACATGACTCGGTTAACGGTGTGAGTTCATGAATTCGATTGCCTTCGGGCATAAACGCTTTCTTTTGCCATGTCGTTCTGGTGCTTGGTGCTCAGAAGCACCAGCCGAAGAAGCAGCAGGTCAAGGAGGTGTGTGATGTCCTTGGTGATTTTCGTTTTCTAACCCTGGCGCTGTACATTCAGGCGAAGTCATTATTATTGCATTCTGATTGCGTCCAAGTGTCCTGTGTTAAACCTTTCATTAGCTTCTATATTTATACCCTCCTGTGTCTTCGTCTTTGCATGAAGTCTTGCCATTTGTCAAGTCATCATGTTTTCCTGGGTATCATTAGTTCTTTGTTTTGGCTCATGAATATGGATTATCTCAAGTTGATGCAGTTTGTCTATGTTTTGACCCCGCTATGGAATTCAGGATGATTTTATGCGCATGGTCCTGGTCCATTAGTGTTATGGTGCAGTAATATGTGTGTGTGGGTGTGTACTTCCCATTTTTTGTTAGCTGTAGGCAAGGCCACAGTCTTTTGTGCATTCCGGAGTGAACCCAATGCCACAATAGGGATAATACAATAAAAGTCAACTTCCAATGATACTGTGTATCTTTTTTTTCTCCACCCCGTGTTCATTGTTTTCCTGCTCTTTATTAGTTACTACCTTGTAATTGCTTCAGTACTAATGTAGAGAAATGCAGTCATGGCAATAGAGCGAACTTTAAATTGAACCGAATTGAATTGATACGGGTTTATTGCAGCATGGCGGCTTTGTGCTACGGTGGCAATATCTGTGTGTGTGTTTGTGTGTGTGTAAGTGTGGAGGTGGATAGATAGATCTCCACACATAGTCCCAAATCGGTCCTCCGCAACCTCTCTAACGGTTTCCGACTTTATTAGGGAGATTTTTGCGGTAGAACCGAAGATCTCTTTAGTGTCATGAACTCTCTCTCTCTCTCTTTCTCTCTCTCTCTCTCTCTCTCTCTCTCTCTCTCTCTCTCTCTCTCT
Source organism: Silurus lanzhouensis (assembly GCA_039877035.1). Lineage (NCBI taxonomy): Eukaryota > Metazoa > Chordata > Actinopteri > Siluriformes > Siluridae > Silurus > Silurus lanzhouensis. The sequence continues at coordinate 3,892,416 of JBCEWE010000214.1, read as the reverse complement.
CTCTCTCTTTCTCTCTCTCTCTCTCTCTTTCTCTCTCTCAGAGGCTCGATGCTTCGGTGAATATTGTAATGATTTTTTTTTACTGTTTAAAGATACACTGCATGGACAAAAGTATTGGGACACCCGACTTTTCCAACCACATGTGGTTGTTCCCCAAATTGTTACCGCAAAATTGAAGGTACACAACTGTATAGGATAAAATTTTCCCTTCACTTGAACATTTAGCCCCAAACTGTGCACAAAGCCAGCCCCATATGGACGATATGGTTTACATGGGTTGGAGTGGAACATCTCCTGCTATAGAGCTTTGACATAAAATCTACCGAACACCTTTGGCATTAATTGGAATGCTGACTGCACCCCAGGGGTCCACACCAGCACCTGACTTTACTAACACCCTTGTGTTTGAATGAGCACAAATCTCAGCAAGCACACTCCGAAATCTAGTGGAACATCTCCACAGAAGAGTGGAGGTTGTTCTAACAGCAAACGCAGAACGGGATGATGGAATAAAAAGAGCAAACCAATTTTATTCTCAGTTGTCCACAGACTTTTGGCAATATAGTGCACCATGAAAAAAAAATCTAATCCCAACCGAAGCACCTTTTTTTTTCTCTTTTTGTTTCCTCTGACCTTCAACAACCTACTGATAAATTGAATTCGTCCTCCTGCCAGCTCGAATATCTCAGAGCATATGTGTCATCTGATTAGGATGTCTCTTGCTGCAGGTTACGCTCATAATAAACTCGAAATTGCTACTGTACAGCGTTCCTGTGCTTCGGGTGGCACCGAGGCACCGAACACAATCATACCTTTGATACTCAGTGCTGCTTTTTACATAAATCATGACTTCAGTCTCTGTCCTGGTTTAAGTTCTGACCTACACTGCTGAGACGCTGGAACTCAAAACATACACACGCGTATACACAGCCGGCGAATCCAAGCTCGCACACAAAGCTTTTTAGAAACCCGACTTCGACAGGAAGCGACAATCTACGCAAAACAAACGATCAAAGTTACAATGATCAAGGAAATTGAAAAAAAAAATAAATATCAAAAAGTCGCGGCTGTCAGGCGAAGCTCGAAGAGGAGCAGAAACCCGACAGCTACACGTCAATCAGGTAGACGTTTATTCTGTAGAGGCCGCGAACTCAGCACGGAAACATAGCCGCGAGAACACACAGCGTCAGAAGAGAAAGGTGAACGCCGCTCATCAAAGCGTGATCGCGAATCCAGTTAACGAATAAGGAATTAAACATGACAGCGCACGCTGCGTTACGAGAAAATCATCAACGTCCAGACGCCTCGATGTTGATTGGTTGATCTGAAGAATGTCAGTCTTTTTTTTTAACTACTCAGACATCAAAAAGTGGACACAACCGTTTAAATGGGACATTTAATGTAACAAAATGAGAATCTAATAGAAAGATAGGTTTTAGCTTTTAGTATTTAATCCCAATTTGACCTTTTTATTTCACTCTTCCCTGCAGAAATGCTCCTGGTCTATCAAATCAGTTTAGGGTTAGGGTTGGGTTTGGGGATTGGGGTTAGGGTTTAGGGTTAAGGGGTTAGGGTTTAGGGTTTTGGTTAGGGGTTGGGGTTTAGTTTAGGGATAGGGGATAGGGTTTAGGGTTAAGGGGTTAGGGTTTTGGTTAGGGTTCAGGGTTAAGGGGTTAGGGTTTAGAGTTTTGGTTAGGTTTAGGGATAGGGGATCGGGTTTAGGGTATAGGGGATCGGGTTTAGGGTTAGGGTTTTGGTTAGGGTTGGGTTTGGGGATTGGGGTTAGGGTTTAGGGTTAAGGGGTTAGGGTTTTGGTTAGGTTTAGGGATAGGGGATTGGGTTTAGGGTTAAGGGGTTAGGGTTAGGGGTTTGGTTAGGGTTGGGGTTAGGGTTGGGTTTGGGGATAGGGATAGGGGTTAGGGTTAAAGGGGTTAGGGTATGAGAAAAAGATTGGTATGTGTTTCTTTTGGAACTTCACATTCCACATATAGTTCTCATGTGCTGTTATAATAAGCTCCACTCTTCTGGGAAGATGTTCCACTAGATTTTCGAGTGTGCTTATGGAAATTTGTGAGATTTCATTCAGCCTGGTTCTGATGTAGGGTGAGGTGATGGAACAACTTGCTATACTTTAGCTGTTACACAAACAAGCGTGTGTGTCTGAGTGTGTGTGTGTGTGTGTGTGTGTGTGTGTGTGTGTGTGTGTGTGTGTGTGTGTGTGTGTGTGTGTGTGTGTGCCAGCAACATAGTATCTGCTACCATCTCCTCTTAATAGTCCATGGGTATCCATTTATATTTATTTGAATGCATTAGGGAATACCTGCCTCTCATTCTCTCTCTCTTCCTCTCTTTCTTTCTCTCTCTCCCTCCTTCTCCCATAATACCACCCAGTTATATTCTACTATGATCAATCAGACCAAAACATTTCCATTTTCATTTATCTATAAAGCCTCCTGCCCACCACCACCGCCACCCCCACCACTTGCATCTATAAAGTGCCTGATTGAATACCAGTATAATCGGGGCTGTTGTCGTAGCAACCAGTTTATCGCTCTTGGCAACTAAACGTTGTCTATGACCTCTGGTGTTTGTAGCCAACTCCACGTTTTTCTCTCTATTGGTCTGTCTGTCTGTCTGTCTGTCTGTCTGTCTGTCTGTCTGTCTGTCTGTCTGTCTGTCAATCTCTCTCTCTCTTGTTCTTCCTTTCTCACCGCTTCCACTTTCTCCCTCTTAACTACTTTAGTCTTATTCTTTCTCTAACTTTAAATCCACCCTCTTACTCTCCCTCCCTCCTTCTTCTTTTTCTTTTTTTCCCTTTTTTCTCTTTTTCCCTCTCTCTCTCACTGCCTTTTTTCTGCTCCTTCAATCTCCCTCTCGTTCTTATTTCTCTCCATTTTTCTCTCTCTTCTCTCTCTTTTTTTGTCTCTCTCGGTCCTGCTTTAGTCTTTCTATCTCCACCCCTCCGTCTCCCTCTCTCTCTCTGTCTCTCCTTCTCACTGTCAGTGAAAGTCTCTGAACTCGTCATTAATTAATCTCAAAAGAGCAGCGTGTCCTTCCTGAAGTCCCACTTGACATTTTTAACGTTTTTTTCCGCTTTTTTTTCCCTTTTCTTTCTAATAGGCTGTCTGTCTCTTTTCATAGCTGCTCTTACATTTGTTAAGTGCCAGTAAATGAGACACAGCTTCAGCGGCTCCCGTAACCCTCATGGAAATTCAAGCCAACATGCATACAACATACAACCGCACACGGTTTCTCTCTCTCTCTCTCTCTCTCTCTCTCTCTCTCTCTCTCTCTCTCTCGCTCTATCTCTCTCTCTCTCTCTCTCTCTCGCTCTATCTCTCTCTCTCTCTCTCTCTCGCTCTCTCGCTCTATCTCTCTCTCTCTCTCTCTCTCTCTCTCTCTCACACACACTCTGTCCTCCTGTCTGTCTCTCTTACTTTGTCTTCCTCTAACTCTGTTTGTCTTTCTATCGCTGTGTCTGTGTCATTCCTCTACTCTCTCACACTCTTTATGTCTGTCTTTCATTCTGTCTGCGGTCTCCTTCTCTCACTCTTCCTCTCTCTCTCTCTCTCTCTCTCTCTCTCTCTCTCTCTCTCTCTCTCTCTCTCTCTCACTCTCTCCTCCAGTTACTCTGTGTGTCTGTCTGCCTCACTCTCTCACTCTGTCAGTCTGTATCTGTGCTATGTGTTTTCTGTCTGCCCTTTCGTCTGTCAGTGCTGTTTCGTCCCCCATGACAGTGTCTACCCCCCCCCCCCCCCCCCAAACACACAATTTTCTCCAGCAATTGGAATGTTTTAAAAAACATTGTTTAATACCCTACAGCACAGACGTTCAAACTCTGAGCCGGAGTTCACACATTACACTTTCTTACCCCCCGCCTCCCTCTGCCCCGTCTCTCTGCCCCTCTCTATTTTTTTCTCTTTCTCTATTTCCCTTTTTGATCATGAGCTCTCCTCTCCTCAAATACTTCTGTCTTCTGTTTTCATTTGGCACGCTTCATTTACCTGTGCTGCACTTAGTGCAGGGGTGTGTGTGTGTGTGTGTGTGTATGCCTGCTTCTTGCTTCAAAGCTTTGCTCTTGCATCACCTTATTTATTTAACCTTAATGTTCCAAAGCGAGCCAATTAAATCTGAATTATGTATTATTAAGCAGAGTTCTGGCAGCGCTGATGTAACAGCTGTGTGTCTGTGTGTGTGTGTGTGTGTGTGTGTGTGTGTGTGTGTGTGTGTGTGTTTGTGTGTGAGCATGCATGTCTTTGGGTGCGAGAGGATGAGCGTACTCCCGTTGCTTTGTTTGCTTTTGTTCTTGTATTCTTGTCTCCTAACTGCCTGACTCATCAATATTTTCTTGACCGAAGGAAAAAGGTCAAGGTTAGTCTGGAAACATCCTCAAAGCAATCAGTGGTCTCTCTCTCTCTCTCTCTCTCTCTCTCTCTCTCTTTCTCTCTCTCGCTCTCGCTCTCTTCCTCCGTCTTGCTGAGTGTGTGTGTGTGTGTGTGTGTGTGTGTGTGTGTGTGTGTGTGTGTGTGTGTGTGTGTGTGTGTGTGTGTGTGTGTGTGTGTCTGAGGAGTGGAGTCTATTGCTTGTACCTCAGCAGTAATAATATCCTTTCTAACTCTAAATGATAAACATTTGTATGTAGTATTTAAAGATTTCCAGAGAAAATGTTTTTCTCATTGTGTTGCTCTAAATCACGAAGCCCTGAAAGAAAAGTACAAAAAATCGCAATATTGTGAATTAAGAACTTATTTCTAGACATTATGTCATCATTATAACATGTTGTGAATTAATTGCTTGCATATATATATATATATATAGTGACCTATGCTCTCCTGAGTTTTCCCGCTGTTTTGCCATGTCATCCTTTTTGATGTTCGATTCAACACCCTGAAGTTGAATGATTTTACTGAATATTAATTTATTGTAATAAAGATTGTTATTCGGGATCTTTTTGATGATGTTAAATAATCTAAAAAATGGTTGTAATAGAATTTTAAGGACACATACTACACTATACTGTTCCTACTATTCTATACTATTTCCTAGTATATTACAGTGATATATACTATTCTGTTTTATGTGTACTATACTAAATTATTCTATACTGCACAATTCTACTATGCTATTATGTTCTATTGTACACTATACTATTCTATATTATTCTATGCTTTATTAGACTACACTTTTCTATTCTATATTACTTCTATTATACTATACTACACTATTCTTTTCTGTACTACATCATGCTGTTATTCTGTACTATACACCACCGTACTCTATTAAACTATTCTATACTATTTCTATATTATATTATTCTATACTTTACATTACACTATTCTCTTTTGTAATACATTATAAGATGCTACACTACACTATACAATATTAAGCTATATCTTAAAATTATATATCAACAATATTAATCTATACCTTTCAAAATATATATTTTTTATTTTTATTGTGATATTTTTTATTTTATTATTTATATCCTGTGATTTAAAACATAAAATACACATTTTACTCAAATATTGTTAAAATTCCCATCCATTCCTACTAGTATTTTTTTCCTCCATCTCCTGGTTGTCAGTGATCTTGTCTCGGAGATGCTTCGCGATGCTCTAGATTTCTTTATCGTAACAGCCATTGCATGAAGGAAGGTGGGCGGGGCCAGGTGAGGTACGAGGGTTAAGTAGAGTTTATGAGTATTAAGGGAGGGAAAATGAGTTCAGGTGGCAAAGGAGAACGAAACATCTTGCAGGAGGTCTGTTCTAGCATAAGGCAGACATAAACCCGTGCATGCATATTATACACACACACACACACGCACACAGATGTGCTTTCATTTACCTCTGTCTGACCTGCACACACAAAACCCTACAACACTGGTTCTCACTGAGTGTGTGTGTGTGTGTGTGTGTGTGTGTGTGTGTGTGTGTGTGTGTGTGTGTATAAGGGAAAATCCAATTGTTTTCTACGCTCCTTTATACCTGTGTGTGAGTCTATAAGTGTGATTTCATATCTGTTTGAGGGGTCCGAATGTCCCAATGATGATGCAATTACAGTATTTCAGTGATGTGAGGACGTCAGCATGACTTCAGTGAGGAAAATGGCCTTTTTAACAACTATACAGCTTTTATTTTCTTTTTTATTTTAGTTACTGTTTATTGTCATTAAAGACCATGTTTAGCTGCAGGTCAAGTCAAAGGAGATAACTTACAAACATAACTGAAGTGTGTATGTGTGTGTGTTTCTTTGTATGGAACAGGTGGAGATCGAAAAGCTGGACTATCACCATTATCTTCCACTGTTCTTTGACGGTCTGTGCGAGACAACTCACCCATACGAGTTCTTCGCCAGGCAGGGTGTACAAGACTTGCTGGAACATGGTGGTACCAAAATCCTTCCAGTCATCCCTCAGCTCATTATTCCCATTAAGAGTGAGTTAAACACAACATTTCCATTCCATTCCATCCATTACAAATTTCAGGCGAATGCAATATCAGTTTTGCTATACTGTACTATATTATACTATTCTACTCAACCTTGTGCTATACGAGGTCTGGACCATTGCCTTGTGGTATCTCCTCAATCATTTTCAAACGACTGGTGTGACAGTGCAGGTAAGGAATATTGTCTATGAAGTCTAGAAAAGGCATCTTCCTTGGTGTTTAGCAGTGGACGGAGAAAACAAACCATGTAGTTGAATTAAAGTAGAGATACAGTAGGCAAAATATGACTCCAGTAAATGTAAATGTGCTCCTTAAACAAACCGGGAAATGAGGCCACAGGTGTTGAGGTGAGTTCGAGTCAGGAGATTCTTCCATCGTTTATTCCTCTCATAATGTTCTGCTTGCTGTTGAAAAATAAGAAAATATAGAAGGACAAAAAGTAGGAAAGAAGGAAAGATGGGAGGAAATAAAAAAAGGTTGGAAGGAAAGCAGGAAAGAAGGATGAAAGAAATTCATGAAATAAAGAAGGAAAGAATGTAGGATGAAAGGAAAGAAAGCAGGATAAAAGGAATGATGGAAGGATAGAAAGAAATCCAGAAGAAAAGAAGACTGAAGATTGGAAAGAAGAAAAAAAACGAAGGATGGAAAGACAGAAAAAAAAAGAAACAAAAAGTCAAGTTTCTTCCATCACTTATTTCTCTCAAAATGTTCTGCTTGCTGGTGAACTGATGCTGAACAGTATGTTGATGATAAGTAGATACACCAAGCGGCAATTAGAACAGGTCCAAAACAGAGCTCGACCCTGATTGGTGGTTTGCTGCGTGTTTGACCAGTTTGACCATTTAAGTGTTTATCCTAAAAGGAACAAATGTAGTTCAGGAAAAAGTGCGATATTTGACTTGTAGTGAAATGTAGTGACGTTAAAGTAAAAGTCTCCCAGATTGGAAAAACTTCAGTAAAGTGCAGACACGTGAAATAGCTCCTTGAAATCCATGTACGTCCCTACTGTCCACCACTGGTGTTCAGGGATCTGAGTTTAAAGGTTAATGTGCAATTGAAAAGGATAAAAAATAGTGTCAGTGTGCTAGTTGTGGGTTGAGTTGTTTGCCTTAATTTACTCAATTCAGTGAGCTGTGGGGTTTGGAAAGTGGTGGCAGACTCCCTGAAGCCAGTGCTGCCGTTCTTCAAAAGCCAGCTTGATGGTGAATATGTCTCTGAAGTTACCTTCATCGTAATTCTTCTCAGTGGGCGGCAGCTTATGGGAGATGAAGATAAAGTCTTCGTTCATTGCTATGCAGTTGGGGCCTGAGAGACAACCAGATCTCCCACTAGACCCTATTAGAATGTTTATTGCTCCTTGTGCTGGCGATTGGGTCGGTTGGGATGAACTCGGTTTCGGTTTTCTGGCCTTTCAATTATTGTACACTGTGCGAGGAACCGGCTTGCTTGAAACATTAATAGAACCTCTTCATGACAAATACTGATCTTTTTTTATTTTTATAATAATTTGGCTGACAGTTCCTTCTGAACTGATGGGTTGATCGTCGTAGTGCTTAGATCCAGAGAAGAGATGATACTGGGAGGGGGGTGAGTAAAAATCTGTCAACGAATCTCTGGATGATGCAATTTCCTGCTGCCTAGAAGTCGATCAGAACTAAAAACCCAAAAAAATTCTCCACAAATAAACACACTGAGGAAAAAAAAGCTGCAGGTGCAGGAGGTACAGAGTGGAAGTTCTCAGCATAGGAGCAAGGTCAAGATCTCACAATATCAAGATCTGATATTGCGAGTTCAACTGTTATACTGCAATCGTCCGTGGTGGTCCAAGAGAACAAAATTGGCTGTATTTTCTGGGTGCTGTAATCACACTCTCTTGCTGATATTGTGCAGGAAAGAGACCCAACCAAAAGTACAGGCCCACAATAATGATCACAAAGAAATTTTGGGTTGCAAGTGAAAAAAGCCTTTTTCAAACTTCTAAATAATTGATCACTCGTGTGATTCATGCAGATTCACGTGGTGACAGTAAGAATGAGCCGAGTCTTTAACAAGAGCGATGCTTGCAAAACATCAGTGTGCAATGCTCCCTTTATTGGCTTCCTGTAGCTGCTGCATCAGATTAAAAACACTGATGATCACCTACAAAGCCAGCAGCATTCCTTTACCTCACAATTCTGAACACCACGCTCTCTCGATCCTCTACCACTTCTCTGCTAAGCCCCTCCATCGTTTACCACACCAAACACAGCTACTAACACTGCTCTGCTGAGCCCCTCCATCCTCTAACACTGCTCTGCTGAGCCCCTCCATCCTCTAACATTGCTCTGCTGAGCCCCTCCATCCTCTAACACTGCTCTGCTGACCCCCTCCATCCTCTAACACTGCTCTGCTGAGCCCCTCTATCCTCTAACACTGCTCTGCTGAGCCCCTCTATCCTCTAACACTGCTCTGCTGAGCCCCTCCATCCCCTAACACTGCTCTGCTGAGCCCCTCCCTCCTTTAACACTGCTCTGCTGAGCCCCTCTATCCTCTAACACTGCTCTGCTGAGCCCCTCCATCCTCTAACACTGCTCTGCTGAGCCCCTCTATCCTCTAACACTGCTCTGCTGAGCCCCTCTATCCTCTAACACTGCTCTGCTGAGCCCCTCCATCCTCTAACACTGCTCTGCTGAGCCCCTCCATCCTCTAACACTGCTCTGCTGAGCCCCTCTATCCTCTAACACTGCTCTGCTGAGCCCCTCTATCCTCTAACACTGCTCTGCTGAGCCCCTCTATCCTCTAACACTGCTCTGCTGAGCCCCTCCATCTTCTAACACTGCTCTGCTGAGCCCCTCCATCCTCTAACACTGCTCTGCTGAGCCCCTCCATCCTCTAACACTGCTCTGCTGAGCCCCTCCATCCTCTAACACTGCTCTGCTGAGCCCCTCTATCCTCTAACACTGCTCTGCTGAGCCCCTCTATCCTCTAACACTGCTCTGCTGAGCCCCTCTATCCTCTAACACTGCTCTGCTGAGCTCCTCAATCCTCTAACACTGCTCTGCTGAGCCCCTCTATCCTCTAACACTGCTCTGCTGAGCTCCTCAATCCTCTAACACTGCTTTAGCTATCTCTATGTTTATTTCTGAGGTGTTGCAGTGTCTCTGTTGTGTAGTCTGGGGTTAGGAGTTATGGTTAGGATTAGTGTTAGTAGTTAGGATTAGGTTCAGGACTAGGGGTTAGGTTTAGGTTTAAGGTTGATGGTTAGGTTTATGGCTAGATGATTGGGTTAGGATTAAGTTTAGTCCTCAATGTTAGGAGTTAGAATTAGTTTCAAGGTCAGGTGTCAGGATTACTGTAGGTTTAGTATGTGAGGGGTTTGGTTTAGGGGTTAAGGTTAGAAGTTGGGATCAAAGTTAGGGATTAGGGTTAGGGGTTTTGGGACCATGAGTTTTGTGAAAGGTGATACTTAGATACATGCGCTAATAACGACTTGATTCAGGTGCAGAGATCATGTGACATGCCGAGTTTACAGTGGCTGATGGGAACTGCAGTTCTTTGTTATAAACCCCACAGTCACAGTTGTGTTGTTATCACAGTTGCTCTGTGTGTCTTATGGTGCTGTGAAACTTTTTTTGTCACTATGGTTTCGGGCTGCAGCAATCGATTATTTTAGTAATCAAATATTCTAACGATTATTCCATCAATTAAGAAGAACTAAAGAGAAAAGTAGAAATTAAAGTAAAAAAAAAAGTAAAGTACTTTTTCTCCATAAAAGAGCAATACTAAATAGGGGAGAGAAAATCAGGCAGGTCTCTTAAAATTAACAAGTCATTTGTTTTTCTTTTTAGATACATTTACATTTTTATTGCACTTAATAGCCATATCAAATCAAAATACAAATAAAGTGCGTTCAAAAAGTCCCTCTGCAGTGGCTGCATAAAGAAGGTTATGGAAAACTATTAGTTTGATGAAACTCATAATTATTCTCACTCATGTGTTTATTTGTTAAATCTTGCACAGTATCGCGATGTGGATTTCTTGTCTCCGAAAAGCTGCTTGAAATTTTCCACGCACTAAATCCGAGTGTTTATCGCCGGCTTTAAATCCGTGCTCCACTTCCTGCTTTACGCTGCCATCGCTGTTTTGGACTGCACTGTATATAAATACAAATATAAAAATCTAATTTAAATTATTTTAAAATCATGTTGCAGCGTCTTCTGTGTTACCTGTACAGAGCGCTCCAGAGTTTAGCGGGCGGTGCGTCAGTAATAATGTTCCGTTGGAAACACGGTGCTCCGTGTTTAGTTACATGGGCTAAACGAATTTTTGTAATCGAATTTCTCGAGAAATCGTTACAGCCCTCTTTTAATTTATTAATGAAAGAGTAGGAAGGAAAACCCTTCAAAAAAGGAGCCAAGCTGAGCAAGTCACTTCTAATCTTCTGGAAACTCTGTGCTCACAGACATATATTTCTGGAGGCTGACTAATATTGCGGATATATTTCTATCAGGAATTTTGACTCAGCGCAGTTACTAAAACCTTCCAAATGTCACCCAGCTCTGGCATTTAGAGAAGGCGTTGGTGCCCAAGGTCGCTTGCTTTTAGAGTTCAATATGCGGCACACTGACACATGAATTAATGATTACTTTATTCCAAGAGATTTGCAGGCGGATGCGCGCCTGATAGATCGTTCCCTCCTCACCTCACCTCTCTCCTCTCCTCTCGTCCTTCTCCTCCTCTACCCTCCCTCTCCCATCCCTCCGCTCCATCCCTCCACATGAAAAAGATGAATTATTGAACAATCCACCGGGCTAAATGTCACACCTGGGGGAAAACGCTGCGGCGTGGTTTGGTAATTAGAATTTGAATGTTTGTGTTTGAATGACGACTATATGAGTGAGTCATATTGAATAAACCATCCGAGCGGAGCCTGGTGGCCCGTATCAATTTAGCACTGACAGGAAATGAGACTGAATGTGTTGGTATGGAATCAGTAATCGATGTATACAATCAGCAAACACTAATTTCTTCAATATTGTTTTGTTTTTTTAGCATTATTTCAGGGATAGTTTTAGGGTAGGACAGCTAAATACTGCTGTGGAGTTATAATTTATGAATATCAATGAGAGAAATAAGTAATTGATGACAAGGTGATGGCCATCAGCTATTCGAGAAACCCACATCGCACTTTTGTCCGTTTAGAATTGTATTTAATGTTGTGGAATGTCTGCAAAACATCGTTCACTTTTATACCACACGGCAAACGCTTTTATCCAGAGAGACTTACAATGATCTTATTTATACCACTAAGCGTTTAAGGGTTTAAGGGACTTGCTCAAGGGCCAAACAGTGGCAGGGATTTAAACTCGTGACCTTCTGATACAAAGTCCAACTCGTTAACCACTGAGCTATAGTACCACTTCCCCTGCTAGTTTTTCTTATCAGTTACATTAGAGCAGCTAAAAACATAAAAGATTGAGCCTGCATTTTCTCTTGACAATAATAGAACAACTAAAAAGCAGCTAGGTGGCAAAATGCAACAAATGTCTGTTCGGGAACGTGAATGGCGCGATCTACCAAAGCATACCCGGAGCACGATTTACTCTTAATATCCTACAAAATAAATCTGAGACACCTGAAACTGATGCTCGAAACCACCTGACAGAACCACTCTTCCTCCCAACTATAAAGACTTTACTCAAGGACACCATCAAGGACATGAATGTTACTCTGACAGAACTCTAAAAGTTCTGTGTGGAGATGCAAGAGCCTGTCAGAAGGACAACCACCTCTGCAGCACTTCACTAATCATGTCTTTATGGTAGAGCAGTCAGATGGAAGTCATGCGACAACTCGCGTGTCCAAAATAAAACACTCGGGGGACTCTGGGGCCAGGAGCAACAAGACCTCAGGTTTGCGGATTCCAACAGAGCAACACAGACCAAAGCAAAACAGGAATGTCCTAGAGTTGAACTTGAGCTGAATATGTCTGAAGAGATATGCTCCTCAAACAAACCAGAGCTTGTGAACTCATCTCATCTTTGTGTTGTTATTTTTTAAAATTTTAGTCATGCTTTCTATAAACAATATGAACAAACATTTTTTCGAAACCTGACTATAAGATTGGTTTGGATTAGATTTAGTCCCAGTTATAATAACCTCCACTATTCAGGGACGATATTTCACTGAAATTTGGAGTTGCTTTATGTCAGACGACACTGAGTAAACCCTGAACGTTCCATCTTTTTTTTAGGGGTCGGGGGACTGGGGGTGGGGTATTTTAAGCAATTTTTATAACTAAACACCTACAGAAAAATTACTTTGAGAATATGAGGCGAAGCGTAACATAGCTGAGTCAGACGATGGGAAACGAGATAGCATGACTGAAGAACCTGCTCTGTTTAAATGACTAGAAATTGCAGCCCTTTGGAATTCTTTTCTATTTCATGAGCGATTTTCAGTCCACAATGTACTCTTGATAAAATTGAAACGAACATCAGAGCAGTGTCTTGGGCTTCTCCAATCGGCTCCCGATCGGACTGCGAGGCGTGAAATGACGAGACGGGACGAGACGACTTCGGAGGAAACGGCTCTTAACCAAACCCCTTTCGCACTTACTTTCACCTCAATCATTTACAGAAGAACGCGCAGATCCGAACA
>JBCEWE010000214.1:3851831-3866831 GCA_039877035.1 Silurus lanzhouensis | reverse complement strand
CAATGTGTCGAAATCACGTCATCCAACCTGGTAGGCACGACCCTACTCAATAACGTCAGGGAAATTATATCATCAGATTTGCTTTAAGACGTGCCAGTGACCTACAAATGTTAGCTGATCCCGCACAAATAGCAGTATTTTTTTTCAGGAATTAGAGGTTTTAGCTTAAAAAGAAAAAAAATCGGTCGTCCAATAAAGTGAGATGAGCCATGCTGTGTTCATCACCACACCAGCTCTATTAGTCTTTTATTGGATAACCACTAACTTGTAACTGCTTACATGGGTGTCATTGTATTAGCAATTCAACACCATGGCGACCATTTTTCATTACTCAGTGCATTGGGGATGCATGGTGCATAAAGAAAAATCGATGCAAAGGTTTGTTTTAATAAATTCCAAATGATCTATTGAAAAAGTATATTCACTGTATAAACATATGCACTGTTTTTAACACGTATCAATTCCCTAAAATCTTCTAACACTGTAATCGGATTATGATATTATTCATGATATATCTTGTGTACATGGGCTCCTAAATAATCTGCTAACTGATTAGCTTGATAATGTGAATGTAAATGCATTGAATTTAAATGTACGTTCTGTCCGTTTGTCCATCCATCCTACTATCCATTCATCCATTACTCCATGCATCCTTATGTCCATTATCTTTTATATATCATATATATTTAAATATCCAATAACACATTAACTAATTTATATATCATAATGTGTGTGTGTGTGTGTTGTTTACATGTTCTCGTCAGCAATCTGCTAAATTCCCTTAAAAAGCATCTTGTTAATATGAATGCAAATGTATTAGATGTAAATGTGCTCTCGGTAGTCTCTTTAACTCTTGAACCTTCCTGTTTGTTATTGTCTTGGGCGTTTTTATTATTAACAGACGCTACACAGCAATAAACTCATCTTGTTTAGCGGTCTGTCTGAAATTTCACAGCATCAGCTTTGTTACAATCGGTATTGTTCCCATGGTAGAACTGGGCAGTTTGAGAAAATTCAGAGTGCTGTCTCTATGGGTGCTTTTCCAGTTCATTAGTGGTGTTTCTTTTTTAGGACAAACACTATAATAATACTGAATAGGAACTTCAGAAGTATGGAATGGAATGGAATATAGAAAGGGCTGGAGAAGTCTCACATTACTGCTTCAGCCCTGTTACTAAATGTTGTTACTCTACATGCTGCATTCTACTACATCCTAAAGTGATCTATTGGATTAAGATTTGGTGACTGGGGAGTATCCTTACATCCATCCGTCCATCCATCCATCTGTCCATCTATCCATCCATCCATCCATCCAGCCATTCATCTGTCCATTCATTAACCTATTTAACCATCAGTTTATCTATCTGTTTATCTATCTATCTATCTATCCAGCCATCCATTCATCCATTTATCCATCCATCCATCCTCTTTTCATCTATTTATTTATCTGCCCATCTGTCCGTCCATCCATCCACCCATCCGTCCATCCATCCATCCTCTTTTCATCTATTAATTTATCTGTCCATCCATCCATCCATCCATCTGTCCATTCATTAATCCATTCAACCATTAGTTTATCTATCTTTTTCTCCATCCACTCATCTATCTATCCATTTATCATCTATTAATTTTTCTGCCTATCTGCCCATTCATCCTTCCTTCCTTCCTTCCTTCCATCCATCTTTCCTTTTATTCATCTGTTCACTGGAAGTTATTTTGTATAAACTCTATATAAAGTTATATGTTAAAATATTATAAAAATATCTGCATTGGGCGCTTTGAGGTTTTGAGAAAACTCCAGCACGATAGATTAAATAAATGAAATATATATTCAGGGGAAAGTGCACATATTTGCATGAGCCAGGAACAAAATCCTGTGGCGGTTTTAATTAATTCCCATGTTCATACAATCCCTCCCTTTAGTATATCAGTGAATTCTGTCAGAACCAGAGCAGGACACCTGCATTTCTAGGTGACAAGTCATTTCCCTCTGACAGAGCTCACGAACAGCTGGACATCAGTGAGCATTAGAGTGGAGAGAAAGAGAAAATCGACAGGCCGAGCGAATGAGAGAAAGAGGGAGAGCGGGGGAAATAGAAAGAAAAAGACAATGTGTTTAAATGACGTGAATTTGTCAAGCAAAGCTCGTACGTAAAGACTGACGAGTTGTAGAGAGTGAAAGAGATGGTAGAGGAAGTGAGATCCCCACTGCTGTTCTCTTTCTGCACCTCATTACACACATTACAGTTTACATCCACTTAATAAATAAACATCAAGAAAAACACTTATACTGTAGAAACACACACATTCACACATAAGCTTCCCTTATGTCACTGTGTGTGTGTGTGTGTGTGTGTGTGTGTGTGTGTGTGTGTGTGTGTGTGTGTGTGTGTGTGTGTGTGAGAGAGAGAGAGAGAGAGTACTAATGTCACTCCATGGATTTTAGCACACTGAATGCTTGAAGATGTTCACATGCACCCAATCGCATCATTTTTTATTTGTCAAAGTACAATTCGTTCACTTTTATGCCCCTTAGTGAGTACAATAAAAAGACCAAATTAGTGCTGCTGCCCCCGAGGCTCCTGTCGAATCCGAGCAAACAAAAACAAACCACCCTGAAAATCCAGTTTTCTCGCACGGAGAGAATTAGGTCATTCCCTATTAGCACTTCAAATCCGAAGGTATTACAGTTCGGGTTGAGTTCTGAATACAAAGACACCTGCGTTCAAAAATCTGAGCTGAGCCGAGCTGCAAGCGCGCGTTAGTCTCACACATCTCACTCATGCTACTAACATGGGTTAAGATCAGAGCACGCCACAAACTACAGTTCATCAAATAATCCAACGAAGATACATTTGGGGAAGAGAAACAGAAAAAGCTGTTTATAGGGGAAGAACAACAGGAAAAGCTGTCTATATGAAAAGAGACAAAAAAAAATCTATCTATAGGGGAAGAGAGACAAGAAAAAGCCTGTCTATGGGGAAGAAAGACAGACAAATCTGTAGATAGGGACAAAAAGACAGAAAAATCTGGTCAAAGAATGAACAAGAGACAGAACAAGCTGTTAATAGAGAAAGAAAAAAAAATGCAGTGGTGAGAACGAGAACGAGCGACGGAAGAATGTGCCCGTAGATGAGGAGAGACAGAAAAACCTGTTAACAGAGAGAAAGAGTGACAGAGAAACCTATTAATAGAGGAGAAGAGAAAGAAAAACTTGTTAACAGAAAACGAAAAATCTAAAACGAAGATCAAACGGAAGACTAAAAGAAAAAGGGTTGACAGAGAGAGAGAGAGAGAGAGAGAGAGAGAGAGAGAGAGGAGAGAGAGAGAGAGAGAGAGAGAGATGGAGAGGGAGAGAGTTATTAGAGAATGACAGAAAAAACTGATCAGAGAGAAAAAATGGACAGAAAAACCTGATCAGAGAGAAAGAAAGGCAGGAAAATCTGTTACTAGACGAACACAGAGAGAAAAGAGAGACAAAATGACTTGTAGTCTAATCATTTTATTTTTATTAATCAGTCGCTCCTCATCTTTCCATCTTGTAGGTCTTCTGTCTTAAATTATTATTATTTCATGTTGTCAAAACGCTGTTAGAGGATAAAACCCTCTTCACCGTTCATGATTTTCCTACACCAGCATTGTCCAGAACTGTCCTGTGATCTTTTATTTCCTTATTATTTTCATGTTACACACACACACACACACACACACACACACACACACACACACACACACACACACACACAGAGTAGCCGTCAATTTGACACTGAAACAATCCTTAGTGACTAATAAATAAAGAACTTAATAAAGTAAATTTTTTGAACAACGCTACCTTTAAAAGCTTTGTCTACAATGTGACTGAATTTGGTAATGATTTTTTAAAAGAGAAAAAAAAGAGATAGTGGAAGCAATTAAAGCACAGTTGAGAGATCGAGGGGGAAAAAGAGCAAGAACAAATCAGCGTGGTTCACTCTAACCTGCGCTGCGCTGTGTGTGTGTGTGTGTGTGTGTGTGTAGGTGTGGAGTCAGGAGTGACTTTATCAGTGAGGTGGAGAGGTGCTGGGAGGTTAATAAAGCTTGCTGACCTTTCCTCCATTAGCACACACCAACTGACACACACACACACACACACACACACACACACACACACACACACACACACACACACACTTGCAGTGAAGCACACAGCTTTCTTTACTTGCTGGACGTACTTAAATCATAAAAACTCACAAATTTCAATAATAAACGGAGCTCGTTTCTCACACACACGTCTCCGTTAGTGACGTTAGTTTTGAGAGTGTGTAGTTGTGTGTCAGCTTGTGCTGAACATTTTAGTTTTAGAGTGTGCTGGGCTTGAAGTTGTGTCAGGGTGTGTTGGCATGTATTGGAGTGTGTGGTTGTGTGTCAGGGTATGCTGGGCTTGCAGTTGTGTTTCAGAGTATGCTTGACTTGTAGTTGTGTGACGGGGTGTGTTGGAGTGTGTAGTTGTGTGTCAGGGTGTGTTGGAGTGTGTAGTTGTGTGTCGGGGTGTGTTGGAGTGTGTAGTTGTGTGTCGGGGTGTGTTGGAGTGTGTGGTTGTGTGACGGGGTGTGTTGAAGTGTGTGGTTGTGTGTCAGGGTGTGTTGGAGTGTGTGGTTGTGTGACGGGGTGTGTTGGAGTGTGTAGTTGTGTGTCGGGGTGTGTTGGAGTGTGTAGTTGTGTGTCGGGGTGTGTTGGAGTGTGTAGTTGTGTGACGGGGTGTGTTGGAGTGTGTAGTTGTGTGACGGGGTGTGTTGGAGTGTGTAGTTGTGTGTCGGGGTGTGTTGGAGTGTGTGGTTGTGTGACGGGGTGTGTTGGAGTGTGTGGTTGTGTGTCGGGGTGTGTTGGAATGTGTAGTTGTGTGTCGGGGTGTGTTGGAGTGTGTGGTTGTGTGTCGGGGGTGTTGGAGGGGGGGGTGGGGGTGTGGGTGTGTGGTGTGTGTGGGGTGTGTTGGAGTGTGTGTGTGTCGGGGTGTGTTGGAGTGTGTAGTTGTGTGCGGGGTGTGTTGGAGTGTGTAGTTGTGTGACGGGGTGTGTTGGAGTGTGTAGTTGTGTGACGGGGTGTGTTGGAGTGTGTAGTTGTGTGACGGGGTGTGTTGGAGTGTGTAGTTGTGTGACGGGGTGTGTTGGAGTGTGTGGTTGTGTGTCGGGGTGTGTTGGAGTGTGTAGTTGTGTGTCGGGGTGTGTTGGAGTGTGTGGTTGTGTGATGGGGTGTGTTGGAGTGTGTAGTTGTGTGTCGGGGTGTGTTGGAGTGTGTAGTTGTGTGTCGGGGTGTGTTGGAGTGTGTAGTTGTGTGTCAGGGTGTGTTGGAGTGTGTAGTTGTGTGTCAGGGTGTGTTGGAGTGTGTGGTTGTGTGACGAGGTGTGTTGGAGTGTGTAGTTGTGTAGCTGTTTTAGAACATGCTGCTCTGTAATAGTTATGTATTATTGTTTATGCTCATGCACTGTGCAAGTTTCTTCATAATGCCATACATACACACACACACACACACACACACACACACACACACCGCATTGCTCCTCCCACTTTCCTGTATAATGGATTGTTTAGCAGCAAAATAAATAAAAGCTCCCTAATACTCATCTCTACGTAACGAAACAATGTGTTTATCAGCATATGTTGTTCCTAATGAATCAGGCAGCGGCAACATACACACAATAGCTTATTGTAGAAGTCGCCTTGCTAATGCGTACTGTTAGAGCCTTGGAGGACTAAGCTGCTTTTGACCCGATAAGCTCATTAAAATTCCCCATTAGTTACTAACTCGCTAGCGCTGTAACAAGACCTCACACACATTTATACAAATGGCGTGGGGGAGCGGGAGGGGGGTGGACACACTTCCAGACAGAGAAGATGGGGAAAACAGAAAGAGGAGGATGGCACGAGTAGAAAGAGACGAATGAGGACGAAAAGACAAAGAGAGATAAGGAGAGCAGTGAGTGTGTGAAGGAGAGAAAAGAGGGTGAGAGAGAGAGAGAGAGAGAGAGAGAGAGAGAGAGAGAGAGAGAGAGAGAGAGAGAGAGAGATGGTAAATTAGCTCTGTCCGATTCTGAGAGCTTTTCTTGTGAAGGCTAAACTGAGGGCAGCGGGGAGTGGGGCCTGATATGTCAGATACCCAGAGCCAACCAATCCCTCATCCTACACACACACACACACACACACACACACACACACACACACACACACACACACACACACACACACACACACACACACACACGGCACCCAATTGCAGTCAGGCTGACACAAGGTTCGCTTCCTCAGCCAGACTGTATCTCTGACGTCTGTGAAAATTTATAACAGTGTCAGTACAAAAACTCCCTATTTTCTTTTTTTTCTCAGCCGTTTTCTTTCCTTTCTGTTTTCTCGCTCCAAAACAACTCCCACTTGCACTGGCAACAAATTACTATAAGTGCACCTACAATTTCACTGCTGTAGTCAGAGCTGGCGACTACATCAGTATTTACGCATCAAAACCAATTTACTGATCATTAAAATCACCTGCATGTTCTTCAGATCTCAGAGGTTTGCTAGGTTTTTCTTTGAGAAGGAGATTTTCAGTAAAACGTAGAACTCAGCTTTATGTTTCAACAAATCTGGAGATAGAAAATATAATCTGAAGAAGCAGATCGAATTGTTTGGTTTACTGTGGTTTACTTGGGCTCCGTAGTAGTGTGTCAGGATGTGCTAAACTGTGATGAGGTATATAGTTGAGGGGTCTATGAATTTCTGCAATTGTGTGATGGGGTGTGTAGTTGTGTGATGGGGTGTGTAGTTGTGTGATGGGGTGTAAAGTTGTGAGAAGGGGTGTATAGTTGTGTGAAGGGGTGTATAGTTGTGTGAGGGAGTGTATAGTTGTACGATGGGGTGTATAGTTGTATGATTGGGTGTATAGTTGTGCGATAGGGTGTATAGTTGTGTGATGGTGTGTATAGTTGTATGATGGGGTGTATAGTTGTGTGATAGGGTGTATAGTTGTGTGATGGGGTGTGTAGTTGTATGATGGGGTGTATAGTTGTATGATGGGGTGTGTAGTTGTATGATGGGGTGTATAGTTGTACGATGGGGTGTATAGTTGTGTGAAGGGGTGTATAGTTGTGTGATAGGGTGTATAATAGTTGTACGATGGGGTGTATAGTTGTGTGATGGGGTGTATAGTTGTATGATGGGGTATATAGTTGTGTGCCGGGTTGTGTACGGCTCTGTAGTTGTGTAGTGTGTTGTGCTCTTAGTCTACGGCATGGTCACAAATCTGCATATGCAAAAGTATAAACTACTTGTAAGCCCCAAACCCACCACCTATAACCAACAGAAAAAAACCCAACACCCTGCTTATGAACCTGTCAGTCCCTAATCACTGCTTCAGCCTGCAATTTATTTATTGCATTTTTTTGTCTTTTTTTAATAAGTTGTAATATTTACAACTTATTAAAAAAAAGACAAAAAAATGCAATAAATAAATTGCTGACAGTTTACTGTATGAAATTAGAAATCAACTGCAGAAATCCTGTACTTGTACTTGTCTGACAGCAGTGGTTTTATTGAAGCAGGAGAGAGAGAGAGAGAGAGAGAGAGAGAGAGAGAGAGAGAGAGAGAGAGAGAGAGAGAGAGACCCTGCTGGGAGTTCTTCATTCCAAATGGTTTAATTAGTAAAACTCAGGAGTAAGATTTATGATCATCACTGCATTCTTCTCTGGGATGCTTCAAGCTTGTTACAAAAAAAAAAAAAAAAAAAAATCTATTACACTGAGATGGTGCCAGTATCTCAGCTTAAATAAGTTCTTAAATATGGAGTAGGTACAAAGAATGGATGAAAGGATGGATGGATTGATAAAGAATTCTATGAATCTCTATCTGATTTTTGAACCACTTCCATAAGATATAAGATTTTAGTTTGTCTTGATGCTCATTGTAGATTTAGTGTTACTATAGTGGAACTATACAGCGATTATAAGTACACTATATGGACAGTAGAATTGGGACAGCTGATTTTTCCAGAGTTCTGACCTCATTCAAACTGAATACCTTTGGGATGAATTGCTACACTGACCACAGATGATTAGATGATTTTATGCAGATGTGGCTGAATCAGCACAAAAATCTACGAAACCTAGGGGAACATCTTCCCAGAAGAGTGGAGGTTATTATAACAGCAAATGTGACTTAGTGTGGCATGGGATGATCAAAACTGTTTGGCCGTCATATTTTTTCTAAGACTTATTTATTGAAGGAGTCTCCAGTGTCAGACACGTCGCTCACATTATTCATGTGGGCTTGGTTGTGGTTAGGTGCATCAGCATAGTTCCTTTTTATCTCTCTTGAGTTTCCTCATCTGTTCTCTCCACATATTAATGATACCAGTTCATTTTCCCAACCACTTTGCATAAAGACAGTAGATTTTGCCAAACTAGCATTCTGCAAGAGCCTTAAATTATTCACAATGATTAGTCTCCCTCTCCCTCTCTCTCTCTCTCTCTCTCTCTCTCACTCTCTATCTCTCTTCGGGTGTAGGTGATTGATGAGATTGATGTGATATTTATTTGGATCGTGTTTCTCATCCATCGGGTCCATGGTGTCATCAATCATAGCCGTCTGGCTCGGTGCTGCCACGCTATTTACGAGCCACTTTTCACTGCGGAGCGGCTTCCAATTTACACGCCACCGCAAATCAAACACCAGCCCGAGCTCCTCCTCAGCCCCGGAGATTAGCATGCTAGCGTTTAAACACACTCCCTTGCTAGAATATAGGCACCTTGCTGCCACTCACTGAAAGCGAAAGGTGAAAAGTTAGCCGTATTAGAACGCCGCTGTTATTCTCACTTTCCTCTTTATTAGGAACACCCGCACATCCCTGCACTTATCTAATCGATCAATCATGTGACAGCAGCTCAGTGCACAAAAACAAAATCATGCAGGTATGGATCAAGAGATTCTGTTAATGTGCAGATCAGACATCAGAATAGGTGGAGAATGTGATCTCTACACAGAGACATGGTGCCGAAAGCAAAAAAACACCCTCAGGGAAGAGAATCTGTAGCTGAAACACCTTGTCGACAAGATGAGAGAGATCAGGGCAGAATGTCCAGACTGTTCCTTGAGCCAGCAGGAGGTCCACAGTAAATCAAATAATCAATCTTTTTAACCGTGGTGATCGGAAAGAGCACACAACAAATCAAAAGTTGAGGTGGATGAGCTACACCAGGAGAAGACCACATCAGGTTCTATTTTGGTCAGCCAAGAATAGGAATTTGATTCCATCATGGGCACAGACTCACCAAACTGGGAGGATAAAAACTGTGGAACTGTTTCCTAATGAGTTTGTGCCCAGGATAGTCTCAGATTTCTGTTGCTGGCTGACCAGAGTGGCTCCTGATGTGGTCGTCCCCGTTTTTTAGATCATTCAACTGAAGGGTCAATGTTTTGTTCATGCTGAGATGCCTCTCTGTTCACTATGGTTAAGAGTGATATATACTCTCTGGCACATCTCAACCACATCTGACTGTTTTCCTCCAATCTCTCTCATCAACCAGGAGGTTTTATTTTTACGTCAGAGAACTGCCACTACTCTATTTTTTATCCCTATTGTTATAATTTATATATATATTATATATAGGTATCATCTCATAATACAATTCGATTTGATTGGATACGATACCTGACCTTTATCTCCATGATTTTTTTTCATTGCATTGCAGCCACATGATTGGTTGATCAGATAACTGTCTGAAGGTGTTCCTAATAACGCGGATGTTGGAGGGTATAGAGGCTGTAAAAGCCCACTATCTCCCTGCTTGCAGCTGTAGTATAAAAAAAAAAACCCACACACACACCATGTTGCTGTGTACAAGTGTACATGTGTTTCATTGAGGAGAGATTGATGCTCTGAACATCTGTGGTCTGAAACTCCATTGATCTGAAGCTGACTACAGCCTGAAGGCAACGTTGAGCTAAAGGTGTCTAGCATGAGATTCGGAAGTCTCTCAGGCAGAGGTGGCGGAAAAAACATACAGAAATATATGAATTGAGATTCATTCAGATGAGTTTGTAGCTACATTTAAATATTGGGAAAACATTTTTAGAACCATGGTATGGGTTGTTAGTACCAGATGGGCTGGTTTAAGTACTTCAGAAAGGGCTGATCGCTGAGATTTTGTGCTTAGATTAAGAAATGATATTTTAACAGCAATTGAGGACTAAATGTGGGCTAGGATGTTCTTATGCTCAGGTGTCCACACACTTCTGTCCATATAGTGTGTGTCATTAGCGATAGTTTTTTCAGAGTGAGCAATCTTTTAAACTTTGTCTTGTACCGAACTGAAAATGTGCGAATAAAACATTAAGCGCACACAAAACCGAGCAAAAAGACGACTAGGAATCTTCCTAACATCTGTGCCAGCATGCACCTCTACCCGCACCACTAAACATTATAAATGATATCTGAGAAAGAACCGCAATCTGCTTCTCTCCCTTTTCTCGCCTCCTAAAAATGATGGATCGCCTCCATCCCACGGAACGCTGATTGGAATTAACGAGGATGGTGGGAGGAGTCCGGAGCGGGTGTTATTAGGGCAGAGCAAAAGCTAAGCGGACAGTTATGGAACTGAACGCTCTCGAACGAGCCATTTTAAAAATGGAGGTGTAGAAAATTTCCCTCAAAAACGCACTGGTGGAAGTCATTTGTTCTTTAGTGGCTACAGAGCAGCACAGATTTCTCTCCCCGACTGTTTTTGTGTCTGCGATTCGCCTGCAGCTAAGGCTTCTGCTCCAGCGGACACACAAAGGGGGCAGGCGAAGGGAGCTGAATGCTAACAGGGTCGGTTTAACGGACTCGAGTGTGCGCGCGTACGCTACTATGAGTGTGTGGATGTACATGGACTTGTGAACATGATGGATCACCTGTGTTTACAAGGGCACAATTGGCTTTCTATTATTATACTCAAGTCAGCCCTAGAGCTGCACATGAATCGCTCATGCCGAATTCAGAATGACACTTGATGATCGACATTAGAAATACACCATATGGACAAAAGTTTGTGGACAGCTGAGCAGTAGCATAAGATTTTGTGCTCAATGGAACACATTGAATCCCCATTTCCAGTTATAATTACTTCCACTCTTCTGGAAAGATGTACCACTAGATTTTGTGGAGATTTTTGCTCATTCAGCAGTACTGATGTAGGAGAGATGAGGAGGCCTGGGGTGCACTCAGTGTTCTGATTCATCCCAAAGGTGTTCAGTAGGGTTGAGGTCAGCACCCTTTATATAGACTCCAAGACGGCAGTCTAGGTAAAGCACATGTTCATGAAGCTTGCTTTGTGTATTGTTATCTGGAACAGCATCTCCTAGTTCAAATGAAAGCATCTGAAGACATTCTATACAATTGTGTGCCTCCATTGTAGAAGAGTTTGGGGAAGAACCACATACAGTATGGCTGGAAAATTCAGGCGTCCCAATACTTGTGTCCATATAGTGTATGTTACATTAAATAAATGCTGCAATGGAATTAGAAAATGCAATACAAAACAAATATATCTGCCAGCTCCTGACATATTCAACAATTTGAAAATCAATCTTTTACTTACCTTTCTACGCTATCACCAGGCCAGTACGGAATCTCTTCCGCCTCACGATGTACGTAGTTACAAATCCAGACGTGAGATTGAGTAGCGGTCTTAGGCCGAGCCTCGGAAAACGGAAAGAGTCTGTTTCATTTATGACGTTCCACTTCGAAGGTATCTCATATAAAACAAATTACAGGTTTTCCTTTAATACGACCAAAAGGCAATATTTCATATTTGTGCCTCAGACTTTTGCCGTGTTGCCATATAGTGGTTGAAATTGAATTTCAGCAGCTGGAAACAAAACAAAACAAGCCAAAAAAAAAAAAAAAAGGCGCTAGTATATTCGCCCTGAGAAATTTTCCCTGCAAAGCTAGGCTTAATGTCATCTGTAAACATGAGGGTTCTCGAGATTTCACTTTGACGTGCACAGTCAGTGCACATCTGCAGTTTAGCTTTTTCTCTTTTTACCCTGGTACTTTTAATGAAATAAGAAAATAATAATAGTAATAAAGTTCAGTAGGAGCGAGGTTTGTGTGTGATGAGGGGAAGAGGAGAAGCAAACATATTAAACTCTTTGTTCTTGTGAGAGCTTTTTAAATGAAAAGCAAGCTGCTTTTTCTGCATTTTAACATCAAGACCAATATATTGAGGCATCAGATCATCTGTCTCCACACCCCTCTGTCCACTACAACTGACTCTGTCAACCCAACTACCTGCATGTCTTCCCTCACCACATCCATAAATCTCCTCCTTGGTCTTCTTCTTTTCCTCCTTCCTGGCAGCTTCATCCTCAGTATTCTTCTACCGATATACCCCATGTCCCTCCTCTGCACATGTCCAAACCATCTCGCCTCCCTCACCTTGTCTCCAAAACGTCCTACATGCGCTGGCCACATCCCTCTTTACCTGCTGCCGCATCTCCTTGTACTCCTGCCTATTTTTCTCTTCTCTCTGCCGATCCCAATTCCTTTCCGCCAGCCTCTTTCTCCTTATGCTTCTCTGCACTTCCTCATTCCGCCACCACGTCTCTTTGTCTTCCTTTCTGTACATCATAATTCTGTACCTCATTATTCTGAACATCATAATTATGTACATCTTTCTGCAAGTTGTCATTCTATGTCGTCATTCTGTACATTCTCATTTTGTATTTCTGTATTTGTTCCTTTACTAGTTAGCCCAAACCTTTTGTTTCACAGGGGATTAAATTAAACCTCTCCTGCCTACACTAGTAGTGTTAACTGCAGTGTTGTACTGCTACAACACCAGTTATAACATCATGCAGTATAAATAGTAGTAAGAAGTATCATTATACCATGTATTGCATCAAACCCAAACTCTATTTAATGCAACAAGAGACATTTCACCCAAATGATTAAGGTTAGAAAGCACATTATTTAGGTGACTAAACTGAATCGTAAATATTTTTACTTTTGAATCCATCATTATTATGTAAATTTAAATGGTATTTAAACAGCGACGTCATGTGACAGTCATATTGTCCACCTAATTATATGGATATACATTGGCCTAAAATAAAAGAACTATATGCTGCCTTACAAATAAGACAATCACCACCAACTCAAAAATGCTGCCTACGTTGGTCGCCTCCTCACAAACATGTAATGACAGTGTTCAAAATAACACTGCACCATGTAAGTGCGTAATTGTGACCCTGTGTCCGCTGTACATCCAGAGGATAAGACATGACTGAGGACAGGTCTCAGCAGTAGAGACACATTGAAAGTCTGTTCAGGCAGAGTCTCCAGGGAATTCGCTGATTGGCACACACACATGCAGACACACAAACATTCTGCTGCCAGTCCACAGTGGGTTGTAGCTGGATGAACTCCTCATGCTGTCGGTGAACTTTAATTAGCCTTCTCTTAGTGCAGGAGGAAACCCCAAGCATCGATCTTTCCCTGCAAGAGCCTCGCTGGCACACACACACACACACGCACACAAATACGCCCTAACTCAAGCAAGGAACACTCACTACCACACACACTATTAGACAAACTCATAAGATACAACCTTGCATAAAAAAAGGGAACGCTTGATGAAGGGTAACATGATAAGCAATTTGAAGGTAGTTCATTGATTAGGTCATTGATCTACTTCAGATCCCAGCAACACAAATGCCATCGTTGCATCCTTAAGCAAGATTCAAGATCTTGTGGCTAGGAATGTTTCGTGGACTTCCAGGTTGCAGTCTTCAAAATATAGTTCACAAACTTGAGAGGCCAAACCTACAGACAGCTAACCTGGTCAAAAGGTGGCAGATTTCTCTGTCTACTTTTATTCTGTGCCAACCACTAGTGAGAACAGCAGAGCAAACCAGTGCATTTTGTCCCAGTGGACTGTCCATCTGAGCCAGGAAAAAGTGCAGTAAACAGTTTTACTGTTTCCTAGTCCACACTAAAACCTTTTAGTTGGAAAATGCATGTTTTTCTCTTCGTGGATACATTTGAAAACGTTGTTTTCACGTTGCAGTGTGGCTTTCAAAAACGATAACTTTTTAGTCATTGCCACAAAGCTTTAAAGAGCTGGAAAGTGAATAAATGGCAGGCAGAAATGAAGCAGGTCGAGGCATGTTAAGTTTACCTCGTGCAGTACGGGGAAAACGAAAGTGTGGACTAAGAGCATTAAGACGAAAATGCTTTTTTTTTTTTTTTATGTATCTGGATTCATGTAGACGTAGCCCTAGTGGACCATTTCTGGTTGCAGGCACAATTCTCCCAGGTGTGTGCTGCCTTGACTGTACATCCAGTTCATATCAATCCCAGCAAGTGCCCTTGGGTCCACCATGGTGGAGAGCACTTTATGACCTTGTACTTGTTAGGTGATTTGTGATCAGACTGTCACAATGAAAACAGATCTTCATTTTTTTAAAGAAGAATTTGAGGATCTGAAAAGCCACACTCATTTCTAAAAGGAGCAAGATTAAAGGTTATCACTTAGATTTGGAATGTCTGTCTAGAAAATATGAAACTTAGAACCAACTGTGGAAAAAGGAGATCAGCTCCATTTACATGATCTAGTCCTGTGGGAGCAGGGCATAAATAACAGGAAAACAGCAACATGTGAATGACAAGGAATAAGTTCAGACTATGACTGAAACCACCAACACAACTTTATAAAGAAGGCAGATCATCTTTCAAGTCTCCTCAGCCCAAGATGGAAACATATGTGTCAAGTGTAACAGGATCTAATATTGATGGGGATCTGGGCTCTGAAAATCAACACTGCTGTAAAGAGGTTATTAGCTGCATAAGTAGTAGAATAGCTAACAAATTGCCTGTGTTCACCATACACAAGGCAGTATTGCAAGACCAGAAAGCTAGCAGTGCATTTGTATCTGGATTTTGTGCTTTGTTTTGGGGAAACCACTAGCAAAATCATACAAGTATAAATGGATGAAAGGC
>JBCEWE010000214.1:3739331-3849331 GCA_039877035.1 Silurus lanzhouensis | reverse complement strand
GAACTAAATGTAACGAAATGTGAAAACTGCACCGTATCAACAATTACTGAGTTCATTATGTCAATTCGAAACCAATAACCTACACATTCAAAAGACGAATGTTACCCTTGTCACAGTTTTGTATAGCAATGTTTAACACATGACAGAAACAGATTATTTTAATAAAACAGCAGGCTAAGGCACGTGTGCTGTTCTACTGCAGCATCCTGAAGACTCTTTATACTCCATCGGCATTTGATAAACAGAAAACATCACTATAGCCACAATTCGGTTCGTTCTTTGCTTTCCTCAATTCCTAAAACAAAAATCCTCTATTTGCTTCAGGTCATGAAAAAAAGGTCTCCAAAAGCTGTCTCACTCTGTGTGGAACTGGAACCGTATGTTACTATGGTTACAGCTGTTTGTAAGCAGCGCAGCCCTTTAGGACGCTGATTAAACTGACCGCAAACTACCCGCGTGTTTAACGCTCTGAGCTCACACCTGAACTTCCAGCCAATCGCCATCCAGTATTCACTCATTGTAATGCCAAATAAAATAAAAAAAATACACATTTAGTTACATCATGAAAGGAAATCACATGAAACAGACTTTCGATTTTCTACTTTTTTGTATCCATTCAGGGTTAAAGAGTTATATTTTGTGAAAAGAGCTGGATCTGACATCCCTGGAAAGCATCCCAGTGTTTCCTGACCCTATATATATATAAATATATATATATATATATTTTTTTTTCACTTCAGTTGTAAGTGTTTTTCATAAACTATTGTAAGGACAGATGAAAGGATTTGACCTGCTTGAGCGATCGATATTGAATCGGATGTGTCAGCTAATTCATCCCAATACAAACCTGACGCTTTAACCAGTATGGATATATATAAAGCAAAAATGAGCTGTGTGAGCTCTCTCTTTCTCTTTCTATTTATTATTATTTTGTTTCTTTTTTTACCTTGCACATTGCCCAGGTTTATGTTCGTTAGTAATTAAAATTACTTGAGAATATCACATGATGGACACAAAGAGAGGGAAAGTGGGATACAAAAGGGAGTCAGGTAATTAATGAGTGCATAAGAGGCAGAGTGGCCACTAGAGACCCATCTGGCTCGCTGTTTTCCAGATTCAGGTTGTAAAATATAGATGTGGGTGGTATTGTTTGTGCATGCTGCTTTACTGCTGCAGCTGGAGCTCTATGAAATGCCACTGAATGCTTCACAGTCTCTCTGTCTCTGAAACTCTGACTCGTTACTCTCCGGTATATAACGAGTGAGTGATGATCGAGTTACAGTATCATTCAGATGTAAGGAAAAAGATTCACTTGTGCTAGAAAACATGCTTTGAACAGCACGGAGTTAACTAAATGTACAAGCGTTTATTAAATCGTTTCCTCAGGTCAGATCTGTGCCCTGTAGAATTTGTCTCCATTATAAAGCATTGCCATCATGAAGCAACATTATAACTCCATTATAATGTGCTGTAGTGCCTCAGTGTTGTGTAGCCTGTAGCACCGCACGTATCTCCATCTAAACCTAGAAATGTTCAACCGAATGAGGATCTGGTGAATGAGCTTGTGTTGTGTTTGTTTGATGATTTGATAGATGTAGTTGTGCGTCAGTGTTTAGGTTGTGATGGAATGTTTGTAGGTCACTGATTAGGTTGTGATGTTTGTATGTCACTGTTTAGGTTGTGATGTGATAGATATAGTTGTGTGTCAGTGTTTAGGATGGGATGTGATGGTTGTGTGTCAGGGTTTAGGTTGTGATGTGATGGTTGTGTGTCAGTGTTTAGGATGGGATGTAATGGTTGTGTGTCAGTGTTTAGGATGGGATGTGATGGTTGTGTGTCAGGGTTTAGGATGGGATGTGATGGTTGTGTGTCAGGGTTTAGGTTGTGATGTGATGGTTGTGTGTCAGGGTTTAGGTTGTGATGTGATGGTTGTGTGTCAGGGTTTAGGATGGGATGTAATGGTTGTGTGTCAGGGTTTAGGTTGCGATGTGATGGCTGTGTGTCAGGGTTTAGGATGGGATGTGATGGTTGTGTGTCAGGGTTTAGGATGGGATGTGATGGTTGTGTGTCAGGGTTTAGGTTGTGATGTGATGGTTGTGTGTCAGGGTTTAGGTTGTGATGTGATGGTTGTGTGTCAGGGTTTAGGATGGGATGTAATGGTTGTGTGTCAGGGTTTAGGTTGCGATGTGATGGCTGTGTGTCAGGGTTTAGGTTGCGATGTGATGGCTGTGTGTTAGTGTTTAGGATGGGATGTAATGGTTGTGTGTCAGGGTTTAGGTTGCGATGTGATGGCTGTGTGTTAGTGTTTAGGTTGCGATGTGATGGCTGTGTGTCAGGGTTTAGGTTGTGATGTGATGGTTGTGTGTCAGGGTTTAGGTTGTGCTGTGATGGAGGTTGCTGTGTGCCAGGCAACAGTGTGTGCTGTACGAGTTGTAGCTGCAACACACTCTAATGAGGTGTACTCTTTAATCTACTCTAATCTTTCTACTGTGTGTGTGTGTGTGTGTGTGTGTGTGTGTGTGTGTGTGTGTGTGTGTGTGTGTGTGTGTGTGTGTGTGTGTAAGCATGTGTTCATATGTGTACAAACAAAACAAAAAAAAGGGGGGGAAAATGTTTTAACGTGCTCTCTAACCTTGTTGCTTTGGCTATTCTTATAATGAGCTTGGCACACAAACACACACACACTTAGGGCAGTAGACAAACAGAATCCAATAGGAAGTATGGAAACAAACAAACCTGCACTTGGCTAATGGCAGCAATTTAAGAAAACGCAGGAGGGTGGTTGAGACAAAGAGAGAAAGAAAAAAAAAGGCAAGAGAGGAGCTGTGTGAGTGCAGTCTCTAATGAGGTAGCCAGCGAGGCACTATCACTTTACCACAGTACACTGATGAGGCGTCTGATGGTGTCAGGCAATGAAAAGCTCGTCCTGTTTCTCCTTGTTAAATATATCTGTGTATACCCTCTCTCTCTTTCTTTCCGTCTGTCTGTCTCTCTCACTCGGTCTGTCTGTCTCACTCTGCATTACCTACCTCATTAGAAAAGAACTGTCTTTTTATCTTTTGCTTTAAGTACTGTCATGCAGTTTGTGTCTCTGTGTCTGTGTGTGTCTATGTGTTTTGCCTTGGACACACATTTTAGGGAGAGTGGGAGTAGTGAAGGGCAGCATGCTAAGCCTGCATTGCCTCTTGGCATTTCGTAGACTCGCTCAGTGTATACCCTGCTCACAATTAGCGAGCGCTGTCGTGCGGGGCTTTCTAGCTTAATGAGGATAAGGAGAATTATGGCCGATGTGCATTAAGAGTGAATCCCGATAGGCAGGCAGGCCGCGTGCAGGTTTGGCATCCCGTTACGGAACCGTAGGGGAAACGATCTTTTGACATTAGAGATCATTAGAGACTGCAACCACACGGACGCACGCTGCATAGGTAAATAGCGTTAAATGTTAAAAGTATGCTGGTGATTCAAACGTGACGTGTACTAAATTATTCCGTCGCACTATAGCGACACACGTCATCCCTTACTGTTCTCCAGCCTATCGAATTGCATCAATAAATAAACTCCACCAGTAAAATAGTCAGGAGGCACGGAGCTGAACGCTGATAAGCCCCATGGGTGTGTTTTAGCGATCACGGGGCACAACTGGTGTCTGGAGGGCCATCGTTCCTTTAATGCAGATAGAGCCATGTGATGGAGGATGAGTGCATTTATTAACAAATAATTCTTCCTTAAATTCATTACCCTGCTGATACCCCTGACTCAGAACACTCTCAGTATCCTACCAATCATTATCAACCTCATACTGCTGACATGCAAGAACAAGTAGATATATTGTACGATACACCATATTTGTTTATATGTAGGAGATTGTGTTGGCAAATAAAGCTCAAATGTTCTTCTTTGGTTGTAAGGTTGTAAGGTGGAGTGTGAGACGGCGTTTGGGTGTAGTGTGGGATGGCAATCGGGTGGAGTGTGGAATGTGAGAAGGCGTTGGGGTGGATTGTGAGAAGTTGTTGGGGTGGAGTGTGGTCAGGTGTTCAGGTGGAGTGTGAGACACCGATTGGGCGGAGTGTGGGATGGTGTTTGGGTGGAATGTGGGATGGCGATCAGGTGGAGTGTGGGTGAAGTGTGAGACTGCGATTGGGTGGAATGTGGGAAGGCGTTCGCGTGGAATGTGGGAAGGAGTTGTGGTGGAGTTTGGGAAGGCGTTGTGGTGGAGTTTGGGAAGGAGCTGTGGAGGAGTTTGGGAAGGCGTTGTGGTGGAGTTTGGGAAGGAGCTGTGGAGGAGTTTGGGAAGGCGTTGTGGTGGAGTTTGGAAAGGCGTTGTGGTTGAATGTGGGAAGGAGTTGTGGTGGAATGTGGGAAGGAGTTGTGGTGGAGTTTGGGAAGGCGTTGTGGTGGAGTTTGGGAAGGCGGTGTGGTAAAGTTTGGGAAGGCCTTGTGGTGGAGTGTGGGAAGGCGTTGTGGAGGAGTTTGGGAAGGCGTTGTGGTGAAGTTTGGGAAGGCGGTGTGGTGGAGTTTGGGAAGGAGTTGTGGAGGAGTTTGGGAAGGCGTTGTGGTGGAGTTTGGGAAGGCGTTGTGGTGGAGTTTGGGAAGGCCGTGTGATGGAGTGTGGGAAGGCGTTGTGGTGGAGATTGGGAAGGTGGTGTGGTGGAGATTGGGAAGGAGTTGTGGAGGAGTTTGGGAAGGCGTTGTGGTGGAGTTTGGGAAGGCCGTGTGATGGAGTGTGGGAAGGCGTTGTGGTGGAGATTGGGAAGGCGGTGTGGTGGAGTTTGGGAAGGAGTTGTGGAGGAGTTTGGGAAGGCGTTGTGGTGGAGTTTGGGAAGGCCGTGTGATGGAGTGTGGGAAGGCGTTGTGGTGGAGATTGGGAAGGTGGTGTGGTGGAGATTGGGAAGGCGTTGTGGTGAAGTTTGGAAAGTCGTTGTGGTGGAGATTGGAAAGGCGTTGTGGTGGAGTTTGGGAAGGCGTTGTGGATAAAGTTTGGGAAGTCGTTGTGGTGGAGATTGGGAAGGCGTTCGGGTGGAATGTGGGGAAGGCATTGTGGTGGGTGTGGGTTTTTTTCTCTGTTTTTTCCACCTTTATATTATTTAATCCTTTGGGTGATAAACCCGATAATATAATACTGTAATGTGGTGTAAATTATCAATCAAAACATGATTTATTTTTTCTTATCGTTCCACTTGTATATAAAACACAATTGAGAGAGAAAGAGATGGAGAGATTGAGAGAGAGATAGAGTGAGATGGCTTGTGCAGAAAACAAATTACAACATCAGCATGTATTGTCTTTTCTTAACCATATGTTCACACACACGTTAATGCCTGTAAATGAGACACACACACACACACACACACACACACACACACACACACACACACCACACACACACACCTGTTCTTACAGTGCAGCAATACAATCTGTTAGGGTGAATATTAATACTGACATCATTATCACAGCCCACGGCAGGCTGAATGCTGTGTGTGTGAAAGGCGAGAGCGAGAGAGAGAGAGAGAGAGAGAATGAGAATCTGTATCAGAAAAGGAATTATTTTCAAGTCATTTCAGCCAATCAACCAAATAATTAATTCAGATTCTGTCACCAGTTTGTTTTTGTTACATTCTGTGGAACCGCAGTGCCGCCACAGTGGGTACCAGAGTGCTTTTACATTTCCTTCTTTTTTGCAAATGTTGATCTGGACAGAAGGAACGACTCAGTGTATGGAAGTAAACAATAAGTAATGAAGTGATTAATTCAATATAGTGTCTCATTCAAACAAAATAATAAAATGACTGGCACATATCTACTATTTGTGAGTTAAAGAAAATGGAAAAACAGACAGTGGGGTGTGTGTGTGTGTGTGTGTGTATGTGTGTGTGTGTGTGTGTGTGTGTGTGTGTGTGTGTGTGTGTGTGTGTGTGTGTGTGTGTGTGTGCACGTGTGTTTGTGTGTGTGATGGCCACAGCTGGTTTAAGGTTTGTTGCCTAAAAATAAGGCTTTATGCATGAGTGGGACAGCTGATGGTCTGCTATCTTTCTCTAACTCTCTCTATCTCTGTTTATCACTCTTTTCCTTCTTTCTCTCTCTCTTTCTCTCTCCCCCCCACACACACATACACAAATGCACATAGTTCTCAGACTCTCCTTCTATTCTTTCTCCCAATAAGTTATACAGAGACAAGCCATACAACTCTTTCCATACACACACACACACACACACACACACACACACACACACACACACACACACACACACACACACAGTATTTGTGTGTGTGCTGCAGGACAAATGTGCAGCTAAGTTCAGGACTCACACAGTTGTTCCAGACTAAATAGAAATCTATTTTACACCCTTGTCTCTGCAGCACCATTCCCCAATCGTACTGTTTCATAAGAGACTCATAAGTGTGTGTGAGGGTGTGTGTTGTGTGTGTGTGTGTGTGTGTGTGTGTGTGTGTGTGTGTGTTTCCTAAGCGAGCACAGTGTTTCATAAGAGCTTGTGTATGTGGTGTGTAGTGGAGTGTTTTAGTGGCTCATTTGGTGCAGTGTGGGGTGTGAAGTTATAGAACAGTGTGCAGTGTGTAATAGTGTCTGCTGTGTGTGTGTGTGTGTGTGTGTGTGTGTGTGTGTGTGTGTGTGCGCGCGCGCGCCTGCCATTGACAAGGACAAACAGGTTCTGTATAGCTACAGCAGGAGCAGGGGATGATGAAGGGAGGTGTGGAAAGGGCCAGGCTGGTGTGGGGGTTAGGTGCGAGAAGGATGCAGCTGTTGCTCTCGTCAACTTTAAGGAGAGGGGGATGAAGTAAGAATGAAAAAGAGGGAGGGGGGTAACAACAGGCATGACTTTAGTCACAACAGAGACACAATAACACCAAATATAGTGGGAGAGAGAGAGAGAGAGAGAGAGAGAGAGAGAGAGAGAGAGAGAGAGAGAGAGAGAGAGAGAAAGAGAAAAGGTACAGATTCATTATGGCCAGAGAGGAGAATCTGTGCTCATCGCACGAAGGAGTTCAAAACAGGGATGTGCCTCCTATAAAAATCAACAACAAAAAAAAAATTTTTTAATTTTTTTTTTATACCTTTTCACCTAAAATTTCATTGTTGGAAGAAACTCCTACCCAATGTAATGTCCTGAAAACACTCGCCCCTGAGCTCTAACTTCCTGTGTCCTAACAGTGCATTCCTACTACCTTCTACATGTTTATTTAGAACCTGTAACGTCATTTCCCACCTCAGGAAAGTGTTTGTCGGAAATTTTAAAAAAAAAAAATAAACAAGAAAAAGAAGAAGGGAAACTTTACTATGAGCAAGCTCAGATAACAGCATTAAAAAAAGCTCACTAAGAAGACATCTGGATAAAACTTTGAAAAGGATTGAGAAATAATATTTGGGAAATCTGTATGGCATCAATGTAATCCAGTTAGGGTTTTGCCCATGGTTGTCTCAGATTGTTGTTCTTGGGTGATGGGAAAGCAAACCAGTGTGGTTTTCTGCTCTCGTAGCCCATCCACCTCAAGGTTCCTAGCATGCTAGGATGCTTTGCTGCGCACTACGCTTGTACAGAGTGATTATTTGAGTTATTTGTAGCAGTGGCAGATTCTGGCTATTTTCCTCTGATCTCTCTGATCTATTTTATTCACAGAACCATTTCTGAAATACTCAAACCAAACCAATCTGGCTCCAGCAACTATGTGATCACATGATTTTTTTTTTCTCCAGTACTGAAGTTTAATGTAAAATAATATTAATCTCAACATCATTTAATGCAGCAATCTGCTGGCAAATGATTGGATAGGATAATTGGATAGAATTTTGCGTTCAGGCATTCCTCATACAGTAAAGCGCATTCCAGTCCAGAACAACCGACTGATTAATGTACAAATATTTCTCAAAAATATGATTTGCAAACAATTGAAAACTGTGCAAAATCAGGGGTTTAAACGCTCCAATAAAGAACAGTGTTCCATAAACAAAACCTGCTCTGTTCCCTTGCCACCGCATTTTATAATTGTTGCTAAAAATTGGTAAAGGCCCGGGGGTTGAAAACATGGCCGCAGGAAACGAGGAAACAAAGAGTAGAAAGGCGTTTGCTGTGCTATGTGTAGAAAGGAAAACACACACACACACACACACACACACACACACACACACACACACACACACACACACACACACACACACACACACACACATAGGCAGTAGAAGAATGTGTGTGTGTGAATTTTTATTTCACTGCATCCATTTTGCTAAAAGTGGAGATAGAACATTTAAACAGCATCTCACAATGACTGCCTGCATTCGTTATAAAGCTGTACACACTGCAGTTACAGTATAGTACGTATAAAAAAACAATCCTGGAAATCATATAAGAGATGGAACTGGACCTTCTCGCATATTGCCGCATTTGTTTGCGTCTGAGAAAATAAGGCAAATATTCTTAGATCTTCATGAGGTTATTGTGCACAGGCTCCAGAGCGAAGGATCTCTGTGCGGGGATGTGCGAGTCATTAAAGCACGTTGTGGGTTTACTCGCTTTCTGTTCGCTCAACTAGATTGTCACTGAAACAAATTGAAGTTTGGGTTTCAAATTTAAGGAAAATAAGAGAGTATCCCTCGTTGCAATTCGTTTTGTGGTTGGCGGCCCTTTAAAAGTCAGGGTTTGCTACAAATCAATACAAAAAATGTAACCTATAATAAAGAAAACATTTCTATCCTGATGATAGATAGAAAAAACAGCTTATGAACTTGAGTGATGTAGCTGAGGTTGAGAAACTGTCAGGCACTGCCGACTTTTTTGTACACAATCCGAACACTAAATAAATACACATACACAGTGACCTTGAAGCACCTTGAACATCTGCTCCAACACATCCATGTTTATTTATAAAGACTTTTTGGTGAAGAATTTGTGACCTTTATCCCTTAATGCATCAAGTGGTCAAGTTTGCATCACTGTTATTCTTAACAGGCAAAGCTGTAGGCTTTGTGTGTGTGTGTGTGTGTGTGTGTGTGTGTGTGTGTGTGTGTGTGTGTGTGTGTGTGTGTGTGTGTGATGGAACTCACGTCTGGCCCATCTATCATCTCTCTCCAACAGCTGTGAAGTGTGTAGGTCTCTAAAGACTCAGCTCTATACACACACACACACACACACACACACACACACACACACACACACACACACACACACACACACACACACAAACTCACACCGTACTGCTTGGTAATTCATAGCTGCTAATAAACACACATCCAGTTACTTCCTGTGGGATCTCTGGCCTTGGACAGCATATGGTGAAGACAAAACCTGGGCTGGGTTTAACATTTGACAGATTTCAGACCTCTTCAATTCCATACTCAGTTTTTTTCAGGCATCTTTGATGTAATTTTTACTGCTGACGCTCTTCTATTGGACACACTTTCCCCAAATTTCACCTTAATAAGACCGTGTTTTGGGTGGGGATTATTGAGTTACTGCATCAGCAACTGCATTTCTCTCTGTCAGAGTATTAGATGACTCTGTGTGTGTATGTGTGTGTGCCATCTGCTGAGTGTGAGGTTGAGAGAACATGTGTTTGGTAAATGCCTCAGTCAGTCTGTAGGTATGTTTCCAACCAAATATTTCTTAAAAGCATCCTGGCAAATTCTTGGCAAAATTCAAACAGGAAATCTTTTGTCGTTTGCCCAAATACTACAGTCCTGTGAATGTTCCAGAAAGGAACAAGAAGATTGAATAAACACTGAGCCAAACACACACAGAGTCTGGACCACACACTCGTTACACAGTGTTTTGTTTAATGTTCTTTTTATCCGTTCAGGTTTTTTACTTAATATAGAGGATCTGTTTGGTTTAGTCTAGAATTATATACATTTTGCATTGATTTGCATCCACCTTACGTATAATGCACAGGAAATGCAATTATACAATTAATGTAATTTATGTATTTATAATCTCCAGAAGAAGATAAACTGAGAGATAGAGAGAGAGAGAGAGAGAGAGAGAGAGAGAGAGAGAGAGAGAGAGAAGAGAGAGAGAGAGAGAAGAGAGAGACAGATAGAGGGAGAAAGAGGGGGTAGATAAATAAACAGACAGACTGCAGACAGTGGGGACAGAGAGACGGACAGATAGACAGCAGACAGATAGATAGGGGAGAGAGAGACAGAATGAGGGGGTAGAGAAATAGACAGACAGACTGCAGACAGTTGGGACAGAGAGACAGACAGATAGACAGCAAACAGATAGAGAGGCGAGAGAGAGACAGATAAAGAGAGAAAGAGGGGGTAGAGAAATAGACAGACAGACTGCAGACACTGGGAACAGAGAGATACAGATAGACAGCAAACAGACAGATAGATAGGGAAAAGAGAGACAGAATGAGGGGGCAGAGAAATAGACAGACAGATAGCAGACACTTGGTTCAGAGACACATAGACAGCAGACAGACAAACAGATAGACAGCAGGCAGACAAACTGGGGACAGAGAGACAGACAGACGGGGGGGGGGGTAGACAATTAAAAGGAAGCTCAACAGGTCTAATTGTGTTTGGAAGTGAGGAGTAAAGGAAGATGGTCCCTGTTTAAGTCAATGCACTCATTTTGATCAATGTTTTGTGTGTGTGTGTGCATGTGTTGTATGTTATTGATCCGTTTCACTGCAGAAATTAGCTGTTTTGGGAGCAGCTTTGTTTTGCCTAAAGCCAGTGTTGTGTGTGTGTGTGTGTGTGTGTGTGTGTGTGTGTGTGTGTGTGTGTGTGTGTGTGTGTGTGTATATATATATATATATGTTTATAGAGCTCTGATTGGCGTTGTCAGATTCAATCTCTCTCACTGTCTCTCCCTAAACTACACCTCTCATCTGAACCCCACACACTTATGTGAGCTTTTTCATTTTTATGAGAGTTGCCCCTCACAAAAGCTATTGTGCGTGTGTGTGTGTTGCAGTGAACAGCGGAGATGGCATTGATTATGGCCAGCAGAAGCGGGAGAACGTCGGCGATCTCATTCAAGAGACACTGGAGGTGTTTGAGCGTTATGGGGGAGAGGACGCCTTCATTAACATCAAATATATGGTGCCAACATATGAGTCCTGTCTCCACAACTAACACACACACACACCCAAACACTCAACTGCTATACCCTGAGCCTTATACTCATACTAATAAATTAGTGGCCTGATTCATTGCATTATTCTTGTGAGTTTCCTGTGAATTCATGAAACATTAAAGCCTGCGTTGTGATGTCACTATGATGTCAATGTGTGTTTTTACTTTAAAAGACCCCTGACACTTATTCAGCCATATTTGCTTCTTTTTCAAAATTGAATGTACACTATTGTATAAAATGTATTTGGTTGCAGCATGAAATTTTTCCTTCACTTTAACTTCAAACCTGCTCCAAAATGACCCTATTAAACACCAGTGGAATGAATTGGAATGCTGACTGCAAACAAGGCCTCCTCACCCAACATCAGAAACACCCTTGTAGCTGAATCTCCAAAACTAAAGTCAAAAATCTAGTGGAACATCTTCCCAAAAAAATTGAGGATGTTATAACATCAAAAAGGGACCCATTGTGGAATGGTATGTTCTTTAAGCTCAAAAGACCTCCCATTCCACAGGTGTCCACAAACATCTGTCCATGAAGTGTAGATTCATTGTCATATCTCGAGTATGGGCACATTTGTTTTGCTTCTTAAATTCCATGTAATTAAACTAATACCATTTACGCCATGTCCCGATACTGTTATAGAGTTATAGTGTGTGCGTGTTTTGCAATGTTGTGTTTAGTGAATTGAAAAGTAAGCGAGTTAATCACATGATTTATCACAGCAGGTGACTCATTTCCTGCAGTTAATGATGATTAATAACACTTAGGAATTCTGCCTAATTTAGTCCTAATTAAGCGTGTTGGAATTAAAACTAACAGTGTATTGGCCACATTTCATTAGAAGTAAAAAAAAATATTTTTTCAAAGCTTATTAAGGCTTAGTATTAAATCTCCGGTGTTGTACAACAAATTGTGTTGTCCTTCCACAAACACATATGACTTAGTAATGCTGGGGAGGGGATGACATGCGGAAGGGAAAGGGGGGGGGGGGGGGGGGGAGATAAACCATGGAAGTGGTAGTGGTATAGGTGATGGACTTCCAAGCAGAAGTTGGAGTTCAAATCCCAGAGCAGTGATTGGTCAGTCTTTTCATCAGGTTTTTTTTTCAGGAATGGACAGGATTGGCCAAAACATTTTTAAAGAATGGACAATATTGTTTAAACTTTGTGTGAAACAGATGGGACTGGTCAACACTTCTAAACAACATGTCAATAACTGATGTTTGTTTAGTAGATAATTTACACGCACTTCATAGACTATTAACTCATCCCTAGTCCCATTAAGCAAAATTTACTAATAAAATACAAGATAAAATACAAGTCATGCCTTCATGACGCATTTTCCTGAAGCAACGTTCACAAAGACAGATTTAGTACAATGAAGAAAACCAATATCCAACATCTGGAATTACTAAAACATCCATCTGACATTTAGCGGGGCTCATTTATTTCTCCTATCCTGTGACCTGGAGGATTACATGCTCTAAACATGACTTAGTGAGAATCTAACACTGGGATGTGTTTTATTGTTATTGGAAAATTGCCAGTAATTTGCAGAAGCTGATATTCATCTATGCCTGGCCTTGACTTTATTGCTACATATAGCCTAGAAGCAGCAATGGAAAGTATTTCTAAAACAGGCTGACAGACATGTTGTTCTCACTGTTGTCTTGGTCCTTGGAGTATGACGTTAAAGCTCACCCTGGACTAAGCATCTGAATATTGACATCAGAACAGAAAAAAATCCTGACGTGGGCCGAAACTGATGTTTTCAGGACGAATGCAATGTGGGTGTTCCTTCTGCTTTAAAATATGTACTTGTATACAATCCCAAACAGCAATGTAAGATGTTTCATGCGGTAACATCACCAGGTGGTGTTTTTCCTCTACAGCCGCGGTCCAACTGCTCATTTAGGTTGTCACTGATCTAACAAATCTGATTCGGGTCATCAGGTAGTTATTATGATTGGCCTCAGAACACAGCAGACAGATGTGTCATTAATAGAGCAGGTGTGATCACAGTCGTCTTGAAATAAGTTATCAGGCGGCAGTCGCAATGCTGAGAACACGCAAATAGGGGTTCCTCGGATCTCCGTCTCTCATGCATGCAAAGGTGCAGCTGTTTTATTTTGGTCGGCGTCATGCCTCTCTGACATGCGTGTGCATGTTTAGCATGTGTGGAATCTGACCAGGCGTGAAGTTCACCTGTCTCTACAGAGGAATGAGGTTTGGGGTGACTGCTGCCTTCCCTGGAAAGAATGCCGCTGCTTCTTTTAATCTCACATGACCGTGATAATCCATCTCCCATAGCGTGCTCTGTGTATCTCCTCACTCTTCTTCTCTCCGTTTCTGTTGTTATTATTAGACAGGTTGCCATTGCAGCCATCACAGCTGTCACTTTGGCACCAGACTTTTTTTTTTTTGTCCATACCCCCTCCCCCTCTCAAGGCTTGGAAGGTGACTTATTTACAAAAAGCCAGACTCAACATATTGTGACACTAAAGGTCTTGTTGTTGAATTATACCTGCTGCAGAAAAGTGAGATAAAACACACATTGGGTGTTGTGATGCAATTTGAAGTGCAGTTCCTAGCGCTTTCTTGCTCTTACCCGATTGAAAAGTACTGTGACACCTAAATCTTCCAGCCATATCTGTTTTTTTCCTGAAACAGTTACCACAAAGTTGAAGGCACATGATTTTTTTTCCAGAATTTGCCTTTCAGTATGGTAGCTTTAAAGTTTTCCTTTTCTTTGAACTAGGACTCCTAAACCTGTTCTAGCATGACAATGAACAAAGCCAGCTCCCTGAAGATATGCTTTACTTGGGTTGGAGTGGAAGATCTTGAGTGGCCTGCAGTAGCGCTCTGACCTCAATCCTGTTGTTCACCTTTGGGATGAATTGGAACGCTGCCTGCACCCCAGGCCTCCCAATACATCCCTACCTGATGCTATTAACTCCCTTGTGGCTGAATTAGCAGAAATCTCCACAAGCCCACTCCAAAATCTAGCGGAACATCTTCTCAGAAGGGTGGAAGTTCATATAACTGCAAATGGGACTGCATGTGGAATGGGATGTTCAAAAAGAACATACAAATCTTATGGTTAG
This sequence comes from Silurus lanzhouensis, assembly GCA_039877035.1. Classification (NCBI taxonomy): domain Eukaryota; kingdom Metazoa; phylum Chordata; class Actinopteri; order Siluriformes; family Siluridae; genus Silurus; species Silurus lanzhouensis. The sequence goes on along the minus strand of JBCEWE010000214.1, from coordinate 3,835,131 downwards.
GTCCAGAAACTTGCCTATGTATAGTGTATTCGTATTCAATAACACTTGTGTTTGATGCTGCTTAATGAAGTAAATTCATTCCGACAGACGATTTGATACCGTGCGCTTGTGAAAAAAAAGTTTGAAGCCCAGGCTAACGAAGGAGCGCACACTATGGCCTCCAGGGGACGGGGCAGAAAAATAAGGACCATAGGTGTGCTGTTAGTGACAGGATGACTGGCGAAAACCGGCTAGGAACAGGCCACAAGAGCACAACGCAGCCTGTTACTGTTGCTTCATTGGACATTATTGGAATTCCTAAATGTGCTTTAAAACAATGTCAGCAAATTAGCACACACTTCTGATGAATTATGAATAAAAGCTAGCATTAGGAATAAATGTATGAATGGATGGAAGTCACTGGTGGTTCTGGAAATTGTAAAGTTAAAATTGATATAATGCAGAGATGGGGCATGTAGCTGAGATAAAACAACAGGAGAAAGAAAGAAGGGTTGAACTGGGAGAAAATAGAGAGGCTGATGTAGAAAAACAGGTGGGAAACACACATGAGGGAAAGAGAAGTAAGTGTGTGTGGTGGGGGTTGATGCCAGGAATAAATTGCCCTTTGGGAGCTATTTGTCTTCTTCATTGCAGGGCCACAAACGTCCCTGCAGCAGCCACTAAACACGTGCAAGCTCTGTACCAACACAGACTTATTCATCTGTAGTACTTTGCTCAGGATGTTCAGCTGTGACTCTCTTTATCTCTCTTTCACACACACACACACACACACACACACACACACACACACACACACACACACACACACACACACACACACACACGAACATTCATTCTCAAATCTGCTTCAACACACAAGCTACCTGGTAGGTCTGAAACTCACATGAGGGTGTGCAAGGGTGCAACTACTGTATCTTGTTCTGCTGTGGAGCAGTCAGGGGTTACTGCTCTCATGTTCTTCTAGGGCAACACTGAACAAGGAAAAGAACTTCAAGGTCGCCTGAAATGTTTTCTTTATGTTGATCTGGATTGTGGTAAAGAAGGAGTCTAATGCGGAATATCCGTGAGGTTGGAACACAAAGTGGGTGGGATGCCAGTCCTTCCAACGGCAGCACACACACACACACACACACACACACACACACACACACACACACACACACACACACACACACACACACACACACACAAACAATTAACAACTCAACACCTGGTATGTAGCAGTAAACAGGAAAACAGCAGAGAAAACCCCTGTAAGTTGATACTGTCTCAATACTTTCATTCATATGCGTGACATAAACATGTTATAGAACACATAAAACCACACACACACATCCATAGAAGTTGTGCAGTTGCAAGCCTTGAGTAATTACTACAAGTAGGTGGACACTCTGAAATCCATCATATGACTACTGCCATGGTCCTGTGGTGCAGATTAGACCTCTGTACACACACACAGGGGAAGGCTCCCTATGTTTTACACTGTCCTCACTCACTGTCTGCCCCACCCCATGAGCCCTGAGAGTACATGTGTACTGAAAGAGAGAGAGTGCACTCATCCATAATGTCCAATCTCTCTCTCTCTCTCTCTCTCTCTCTCTCTCTCTCTCTCTCTCTCTCTCTCTCTCTCAGTACTCTTTAACACACACACACACACACACACACACACACACACACACACACACACACACACACACACACACACACACACAGTCTAACTGCTGACCCAGATTCTTATGCTTAGCCTTTGTATATTTACAAATTCACATGAATACACTCTTACCCTCTCTTTACCTCATACACACACACACACACGCACACACATGCACACACACACACACAAATTGTGTTTTTAACTGTTACATTTTAACACATGATGTAAATCTCACAAGCTGCAATCTGTGAGGTCCAGTGTGTTTACTAGATAAACCCCATCTTTACAATACAAAAATGCAATATAACATCACATGGGATTATGGAGAGAGAGGCATTTCACATATGGAGGGTGAATACCATTTTACTAAATCAAGAAACCCAGTTAAGACTACAAATTTCCACACTACCACCGTAACTGTGCCACGTGCATCATCTGGAGCAGTTCAGAATCAATATTTGTCTTATAACATGACAAAAACATTAACATTTTAAATAAAATAGTACTCACCAGAGATGCAGACTCGTAATTTGCACCGCTCCTCAGAGGCTGTAAGCCAGTGGTACCGCTTGTATTCACTGGTCTGGAAGTGGTGAACAAACCCTTTCCCGGGCTGAGACACGATAGCTAGCTTCGGGGTTGGCCGATCTCTCCTCACGATGTCTAGCTTTTCTGAAAAATCGATTTTTAAGTATGTCCGAGATCAAATCAATTTTTCTTCCTCTGTAGGCATAAAAAAAGTCTAACTCTGATGTTTCAATGTGTGCAGTGAGCTACACATGTTTTGCCAGTCAAACTTGGGTCTAACAATTTCCCCTTTGACCAACCAATCAGATATAGATATATGTATATATATTTTATTTCAGCTTTTTTTTTTTTTGCAGGTGGTTTGAAGGGAAGTCTGTAAATGACAGATGACAATCAGCCAGTGTATCCTTGATGCTAAATTGTACTATGACCTAGAAGTTGGAGAAGTGATTATGAGTGGTTGTGATTTTTTTAAGGCCTCGTTCACACATGCTGTATCCATCCCAAGTGATCCGAACATTCAAGATGCATACTGTTCACACCTGCTGTTCTGAACGCTCTCTTTGCATTCAGATCATTTATACCTGGGGGAAGGGTGTCACTCACCTATTAGGTACCATGGGCTCTTTCAAATGTTTTGCTTGTGAAGTCTACCTACAAAACAGACACTATACACCGCATTTCTTTACTTTTCCTTGTTGCTGTTGTTCTTTGATTCTAGTATTTAGAACACATCGTATTTCTACAGCATTACAACTCCTCAGGGTTCCTAGTTTCTGTTTGTGCATTATGACTGGTAGGTATTTACAACAACAAAAAATGTATTTTGCCTGCAATCCAGACTACACTGCATGGTTGCCATACTTCCTGCAGTTGGGTTGATCTTGTCTTCCATCTTTCTCGCTGTAAATTAACTGAACTGATCCAATAGAAGCTGTTTGGCATCTGGTGTCAATGTAGTCTTTTACTGTATATAGCAATAACTAAAAAGGGGTACAGAACTCCTATAGGGGGAATTAGTAAATATGTAAGAAGTCACGATACGTGCCAGATGCTCTGAGAGCGAGATGTGGATTCCGGTTCGTATCTGACACATAATCCCCTTTCCCTTAATGTTAGATTCCATTACTATAGCTCTGCTTGTCCGGACAATAGTGTCACCTAGAAAAAAACACTCAGACAGCTGTTAAGGCGGCTGTGAGTAAGTGTGTGGATGGGATTCACTAAAGTGAGCTATTAGTGTAAAGCTCCATAATCTCAGGAACCTCCAGTATGTAGTTCTTCTATATCAAGACAAACACCTGTTTCTTGACCATATTTCATGTAACAGATGCATAGTGTTCTTTTATTTGCGCTTTCTTTTTGATGGAAAATGCATTAGATGTTCGATATTAGTAAAGTAAACTTGTTTGCCTGGAAAGACAGAGTTTCTCTGTTTTTGCTCAGATGTTCAGTAACAAACTCATATACTGCAGCAGTGATGGACCTGAGAAACCCATTGCTCTTTACCCAGAAGAAGCAGTGTGTATGTGTGTGTCACCAGGATCCCCCACTGACCTGTGTGTACTATCTGCACTGTTTGTGTTCCTGTTATCAGCAACTAAAGGAATGTGTCCTTTTGCCTTCCTCTCTGGAACAAAAGATTAGCGGCCTGTCGAAGGTGCTCGGTCTCACACCAGCAAAGGCAGATGTTCTCAGGCGTTGAGCGAGTAAATCTGCTCCTCCAGCTCCAGGTTAAGATCATTTAGAATGGCTATTGCCAACATTTAAATGAAAAAAGCAGGTGTAAGTTAAAAAAGATAAAAGTCTTACCTTTAGTCTCATCTAAACTGAAGGAGACACAAGAGTCAGAGTTACAGCTCTCTGTAAAAATTAAAATCCCCTCGGCAGAATAAGTCAGGCAGCATTCAGTAAGTAAAGCAGAGAGAACGCGAGAGACTTTGTCCTGCTGATCTGAAGGGCATCTTGAGGCATCTTCTGTTTGGTAACATTAATAGCTTTTACGACTCCAGGCAAACCAGACCTATGAAGAAATGCAAAGAGCAGAAAAATAATTGAGATGAGATGGATCATCTTCTTGGGGCATTTTTTTTTTTTTAAATGAACTGATTAACATTTTTTAATTGAATTAATTTTGCTGTAAGAGCTTTAGTATTTACATTTTTATAGTATAATTAATAATAACATACATTGATTATACTTACTAACTACATTATATGGACTGAAGTATTGCGACACCTGACTCCGGCCACATGTGGTTCCTCCCTAAATTATTATCACAAAGGCACAAAACTGTTTAAAATGTCTTTGGTTCGGTAGCTTTAAAACCCAAACTTGTTCCATTATAATGTCCCTGTGCACAAAGCCAGCTCCATGAAGATATGGTTTACATGGGTTTGCAAGGAAGATCTTGACAGGCCTGCTACAGAGTTCTGACCTCAACCCAAAAGTATGTTGCATATATGTAACTGTGTCAAGAATAACAAAGTGCTAATAAAAGAAAAATGATCAGTGATGGGATGTTGTAATGGAGCTTTACACATCCTCATAACAATCTGGTGTTTTATTCTTCTTATACCACAACAAATCACTAAAGATTAAAGTTTTTATTTATTAAGACTTATTTGAAAGACATACTAAAGACAAGCAGATCCTGTTATTATTTGCACTAAAGCAGCTATATAGTTTAAAGTTCACCACCTTGAACAAAAACATGGGCCAGTTCCACTCAATTGCAGTCTCCCCATGTCAGTGTGGTTTTCACATCATTAAAATAAGGCTTGCAAGTCGCTGTGATTGAATGCCATCTTATCCAGGGTTTATTCCTGCTTCCCAACCAGTCTACCTCTGATTGGCTTTGAATCCACTCTGACCAGGACAATGAGTTCAATGAAGAATAAATTATTACACATGTGATCCTGTAGCTAAATCATCGAGTTGCTGTGATAAGAAAATAAATAAAGAAATTACTCTGCTGTGGTATTTTTAAGAATTAGAATCACTCACTTGATGTCACCCAAATGAGGATGGCTTCCCCTTTTGAGTCTGGATCCTCAAGGTTTCTTCCTCATAACATCTAAGAACGGTTTTCCTTGCCACAGTCGCCCCAGGCTGCTCATCAGGGATAAATACACATAATTCACCTTGATTCTTATATTCTGTAAAGCTGCTTTGAGACAATGTTCTTTGTGAAAAGTGCTTAGAAATAAACTTTATGATATGAACATTATAATAATCACACACATAATTCAGACAGATTGCCAAGTCAAGTAGGCTTTTATTGTCATTCCAGCCATATACAGTACAGTACACAACGTTCTTACAGTACCAAAGTAATGCATCATACACCAATTAACAAAAAGTAACAAAACTTACTAGGGCATGACAAAGGACAGTTAGTGCAAAAAAACCCAAACATACGAGTGTGAGACAGTAGACACATTGACAATGCAAAAAAAAAAAAAAAAAAAAAGTTAAAAAATATAGATGGCGAGAAAGATGAATACAAGTAGTATTCAGTGGTAGTGGTATCAAAACGTTTTGAAAACTTGTTTTGGAACACACCAACAGATGGCAGCACAAGGCTGCACGCACAGCCACAGGGAGCACTGACCTTCATAAATCACTATGCCAAAAACCATCCTCCTGTGTACACCCGGAGCTGTGCAACTGGTGCTACCAGACCATGTGTTTTACCATGTCTGAGATTCCATTATGATTTTCATTAAACAAGTTTACGATGATGCTGCAGTGAGTTGGTTGAGATGTATTTGAGTGGCACGCATGCTTCAAGAGCAAAAGAACATTGCTGGAAGACGACGAGAGATCAGGAAGACACCATTGTGGAAATCCAGTGCAAATCACAGAAGGTGCTTGACACACTTCAAAAAGAAGACTTCCAGGACACAATCCAGAAGTGGCAGGAACGCTGGGAGCGCTGTATTGCTGTGCAAGGGGACTATTTTGAAGGTGATAGTGTGTAGTAAATGTAGATAAATAAAGCCTTTTGAAACAATCTCGGAGATAGTTAGACAGATAGACAGATAGATAGATAGATAGATAGATAGATAGAATAGATAGATAGATAAACAATTATAGATAGACAGACAGATAACACTGCAGACTCTGATGCAGTCATCTGTCACAGCGTCATTAACCAACAGCGAATCTTTTAGCAGAATAAATGACCACAGCGGCGCGATCACAGACCCTCTGCTGCATTACTGGACAGTGTATTATCCTTTTCCGAAACGTAACAGCGCCATTGGCTCTGATCTCTGTACATCAGATTTTAGCGTCGCCGCTCATTGGCGCTGCGCCGCCTCCTCGGTTCAGTCTCGGCCTCTTATTGGTGCAGACTTAGGTGCTTAAAACGCGGCTGTGCACAATCAGAGGAAAGAGTGGGCGGGTCGTGGGGCGGGGTCGAACCCCTAGCGCAGGCAGGGCTCGTTGGGAAGCGGTCTCGCGAGCGCAGTCACGAGGAGATCTTCGGCGAGTGAGTGTCGCGCGCCTTTTTCTGATGAGATAGTGCACACGAATATATACACACACTCCGAGACAGCGACCGAGCATTCAACACCGCGTTGTTTTTTTTTTTTTTTTATATAACTCGGAAGGCTTATTTTTTTTAGACAGACCTGGGAATCAAGGGATTTCACCTGCAAGTTTTTCCTTGTGTGTTATTTTTATATTTTGTACCTCTAAAGATTGTGGATTGTGGTTGTTTGGGAGGTTTCTGGCCGCAAAGATGATGGTCGGGGAGATCGAAGTGAAGGAGAGACCGAGGCCGAGTCCTGACTATCTCATGCAGTTACTAAACGAGAAGAAGCTCATGACCAGCCTGCCGAACCTGTGCGGCATCTTCACACACCTTGAGAGACTGCTGGATGAAGGTAAAATCTGCGGAGAAACAGCTCAGTGCGGAGTTAGAACAGGATCTGCGTGTGCGTGCGTGCGTATAAAAGTATGAATGTGCGTAAGTGTGTGTGGTGCGCGGAGCACGCGTAGAAACGGGGTGCTAGCTCACTAAACTATCCTCCTGATCTACTTTTAACTAGTTGTTTTTATTCGCCATATAATCTCACCTCGAGTCTTTCTCGTGGTGTCGCGCGCGCCCGAGCTCGCCGCCGTTAGCAACCGTGCTAAAGTTTTAATCGGAGCGCGAGGCGAAAAACTTTTTTCCCCCTCTCCCCTCATTCTTTTGCTAGCACGAATCTGCTTAGCATGACTGACTAGCAAACTTTTCGACAAACGACAGCATTTACAAATATATCAACACATATATTCTCAAAGTTTCTTAATGTAACGGTCGAGTAACCTTTTTTTTCTCTTTCTTTTCAAACTTGGAAACTTTTTTATTCCTCACCGCTATCCTGAAACCTGAACTCCGGTTCATTCGAACCAAGTAAAAGTGATCTCTCTTCGCTTTTATTCAAATTAAACCACTATGTGTATTTACTATTAGTTTTCCAAAACTTATTTTACCTCACAGAAAAAGTCTTGAAAGAGTATTAATTTGTGGTCAGCACGCTCCTCCACTCGGCCCTTCTGCGCTCCTTTGGCCAAAAGCGTTTATTCTGAATTCTTTCTATAGTCTCGGTGTGAACTATGAGGGGTCTGTGGGAGGGGGGGGTGTAGGTGTAGAAGTTTGACCTGTAACAAAAAATTTACAATGTGAAATAAAGTAAGCACAATAGGGGTTGAAGTGTTATAAAATAAATCTTACTTAAGGTTTAATAGAAAACATTATTAAAAGGAAATATGGATTTTAGGGAAAAACAAATGACATTTTTTGGAACCCCCCCAAAACGGATTGGACCATGTCCTAACTGTATTGGGCTCCAAGACCCATATGTATGTATACATGTGTTAATTTGTATGTGTATATATATGTGTGTGTGTGTGTATGTACATGTGTGTGTGTATGTACATGTGTGTGTGTATGTACATGTGTGTGTGTGTGTGTGTGTGTGTGTGTGTGTGTGTACGTATGTATATACGTACACACACACACACACACACACACACACACACACACGTGTACATCTCTATGTATGTATAGAGATGAACAGCTACACATACTTAGAAATTGAGTTCTTTCTTGTAGTTAGTGAATAGTGCAGTCATCCAAGGAGAGCGTTCACAACAGTGTAGGTCTATAATTGGCTCTCTAAATGTAACTCTACCTAGCTGCTCGTTTGCGGTACGAACTTGCCCCCGATGCTTTTTTTTTTCTTGCAAAGCAAGCCAAGATTACTGGTGTTTACTTTTGTTTTTGTAGCTGCCGACTTTATTCCTGCGCATCACGTGTACCGATCCTTTACCCCTTGCACACGGTTTTGCATTCGTTACGACCCCTTTAAGGCATTGCTCGTGCTTTGCGTAATTGTGTATATGCTGGAACCCTTTTTTCCTGACCGGAATAGTTCCTTATTTTTTTTAGACGGGACGAGGATTTCTTTATTAAATATGATCAATCAAGGTACATTTACTGGTTGCAGAAGTCAGGCTTGGGTGATAAGTCACATGGCCATGCCATGTAAGTCGCCCTTGCGTTAGAACACGATTTAGTGTAGATCCATGACCTCCTGGTGACTTTCATACCACTCATTTTGTTCTTTCGCACTTATGTGGAATCCGACCCGTTTCACATTTCGGAGCTTTCGCAGAAGCGCACGAGCGTTCAAACCGGTTTAGTGAGGATTACGAGCATTCACGGCATGCCTTTCGGTCCCCTGAAACTTGTATCAGTTTTCCTTTTTACACTTTACTCTTGAACAGCAGCTGCATTTCACCAGCTAGTCATGTATTTCCTAAACAATAAATAAATAAAAAACCCTATAAAAGTTCGGTAAAGTCTCCGACTCTAGTCCTGTAGCCAGTCTTGGGTCTGATGAGCTGCCGTCAGAGAAATAATTCTTCTCAATCCTTGTAAACCGCTGTAGAGGATCTACAACTGGTGTCCTGGTTCATGTTTGGAAAACCAGAGGGGATAAAGTACAGACGGATATTTAAATTCGTTTATCAGCCGAAATATTTTCCCAGAGTCTCGTTCTTTTATCTGCTCTATTCTCAGCGTGGAAACATTCTGGACGAGATCTCTCACACGGGTGTCCTTTTTAACACCACACAGCGATCCCCTCTGTGTGTGGATGGAAGTGAGAGGTCTGATTGTGTGCACCCAGTTCTGTTTACCTGTACTTTGGACCTGAGGAACTGAACCTGTCCTTTAAGTTCACAATCCACTCAAAACCAAACCAGAGAAAGAATCAATAATGAAAGAAGGTGAGAGAGTGTATACTTAGTTTTTCTTTTTTTTAGACAGCTGGGTGCAAATCAGTTTTCTGCTCCACATGACTTGGTTTAGTTTACATACCAATTTGCCTGTGCAAATAAACCGGCGTAGGATTGCAACGATATAGCGGGAGAGTTACAGTATAAGGATCGCATTAGTAAGCAGCGACTATGTGGCAGGTCCGTAACATGGTCTTCAGGAAGGCAGGACAAAGTGACCCTATGCGTGTGTGTGGGTCTGACGAAGTGAAAGAATGCAGATGGTGTGGTGGGTTTCAGTGATTATTGTCTCCCCTGTAATTTAGCCGTGATTCAGCTGCTGTCTGGAGCTTTTCAAGTGGCCATTTGCTCACAGTGAGCCATCAGCTGCTGGTCGCTAATGTTCCACCAGATTTAACCCTGACTCCAGAGTCACTTCTCTCTCTATTTCTCTCTCTGTCTCACCACTGGCGGAATTCTAACACGTTTTTCTCATTCTGGGCTTTTAATTTTTTCCACCGTGTAACATTTATAGGAAAAGAAGGACAAAGAACTGTATTAATCCTGTATACGTTCAATCGTTGTTTAGTCTTTGTTTGTTTTCCGGAATCAAACATTGTATTTTAGACTTTAGACTGTTACAGATATTTGATTAAAACGGAACAATTTGCTGTTATAATAACGTCCACGCTATTTGAAAGATGTTCTCAGAGGGTGCTTGTGGAGATTTGTGCTCATTCAGTTACAAAGGTGTTGGTAAAGTCATGAACTAATGTAGGTGAGGTGAGGAGGCCTGGGGTACAGTCAGCATTCACATTCATCCCATAAGTGTTAGGGTTGAGGTCAGAGCTCTATAGCAGGCTGGTCACGATCTTCCATGGCAACCCATGTAAACCATAACATCATGGAACAGGTTTGTGGTCTCGTAGTTCAAGCGAAGGGAAAAATTCTATGATTCTGCGTCCAAAGACTATACAGTTGTGGGCCTCCAAATTCCTTTTAACCATTCGGGGAAGATCCACACACGCCAGTTAGAATCAGGTGTCCCAATACTTTTGGTCATGTAATGTATTCTCTCCATATCTGGAGCGATAGGAACACCAGCGTGTTGGCGTGATATGTGTGTTCAACATTTTATATCCTTTTACATTCATTCCAATTGGAACGTCTGTGTGTTGAACCGAAGTTAAGAAAAAGAAGGTGCATATCGTGTGTGTGTGTGTGTGTGTGTGTGTGTGTGTGTGTGTGTTTTAAAAACAAACAAATAAAAAAATTTATTGGTGTCTTTATAAGAAGTCAAGTGTTCTATTGTTCCACATCAGCCATCAAATAAAAAATAAATGATAGGATTTTTTTTTCCTGCACTTGGTCCAAGTTTACATTCTTTTTGTCTTTGTATTTATGACTATTTCATCATATGCAGTGTAAAATGAAACTAAAATCTTGACTTGTCTCTTTAAACATACCCGAAGCTCCAAAATCGTGTCTTTATTTCGCTGTGGCTCTTCAGAGCTCACTAAGTTATTCGTTGCATCAGATTTCCTGCTTCAAGTCGCTATTATTTTAAGAATCCGGAACAACAGGGAACGAGTTCAGACTGTTTTTGTGGTGTGTGTGTAAAACCTGTTTGAGAGTTACACAGCAGGACTTCGTATTGTCACCAAGATGTTTAAGCGTTCACGTTTATACAACACGCACATTAACAGATGAAATCCCCCCGAAATGAAAGCCAAATGGACGGAACGGTGGCGTCATGAGGAGAAATTCAGCCATAAAGAGCTGAAAGAATAAAGGAAAGTCGCCACATCTGGGCTGGTGTAAAAATCTGCCCCTGGAAATGCTCGGTGTGTGTGTGTGTGTGTGTGTGTGTGTGTGTGTGTGTGTGTGTGTGTGTGTGTGTGTGTGTGTGTGTGATCTTAAACCCCTTCACCAGAGCATGAAACTCCTCACACATCACCACACACTCTATAATCCAAATCTGGTGGAAATAACAGGAAGTCTTGTTAAGCCACATTTTTTTTTCTCCTGGGTTGCTTCTGCCTTAACAAAACAAAATTTCATACATACACCAGCCATACTGCATATGTAGAAGTGTGTGTGTGTGTGTGTGCGCGTGCACGCGCAAGCACGCAGCTGTTATCGTGGTGAATGAAAGTCCAGTTCTTTTTGCATTACCTTAATCTGACCTACAAATGCGACAGCTGCTTTCGGCACTGTGGTTAGCCGTGTGTGTGTGTGTGTGTGTGTGTGTGTGTGTGTGTGTGTGTGTGTGAGGAAACACCAGTAAGGATTGTATCGTAATATACTGTGCCATGGATATTACTCAAGCATCAGATTATTAGAGATTATTATCTTTTTCTCTCTCTATCAACACGTAAGAAAGAAAGTAGCTTGGTAAGCATGTGACAAAAATCACAAATTGTAACACGAACATTTGCACTTGTAGGAAAACTTCTGTTCCACTTACCTCAGGAAGTGGGAATTGGGCCATGCTTGTGCGCTAGAAATCGAAAACCAGTGCTTGTTTATTTGTTGACTTTGACATCATGCTGCTTGCTGAATTCTGGGGTCGAGTTGACCGTCCTGTGATCAGATCCATTCATGTTCAGGTCTGTAATTATATGTTGTTCTTGTGTAGCCTTTTTTATTTAGTTGTTGTATCTAGTAGCCGAGACATTATCTTTGTGTGTGTGAGGTAGCGAGAGAGAGAGAGAGAGGTAGAGAGAGAGAATAGTATGGAAAAAATGCCCAAATCTACTTGGTTACACAGTCACAGGGAGCACCGAACTTCATAAGTAAGTGTGCCAAAAGACATCGTGCTGTGTACATTAGGAGCTGTGCAACGTATCCTATACTGACTACGTCTGCTATTTCAGACGTGGTAACTCGAACAAGTGCGTGCTCATCATCATTTTCAACATCCGTGGCATTGTGCATTCATCCCCAGGGGCCAGAGGGTCAATCGCAAGTTCCGCTGCCATTTTTTTAAGGTGTGGGGGAGGACATTCAGCGAAAAAGACTAGAACGGAGCTAGTCTTGAAACTTTTTGATCGTTACAGCGGTTAGATTTTTCGTTCTTACGATGATTATAGCGACAGGACAAAATTGTCGGAATATATTTTAGTTCGGCAGGCAAAGGTTTTTTATTATTAACAAATGACAGTATACACTAGGTGCGATTAGGTTCCTTTGACTAACATTGTGGGATTACATTTTTACGATCCTGCTAGGAAACCCTTTTCTTTACAAGGGATTTTTCATAATGTATCACCTGAATAAGTTTTTTTGTCTGATGTATAGCTGAAACGTTTTATATAGTAATTAAAATTGTGTGGGATTTGATGATGACCTTGTGTCTGCCATGTATACAGTCCTGACGCTAACATGGCAAACAAACAAATTACAGTATACTACCCCATACTGATCATTCTTTAAGACTCGTGGGTAGGATACGCCATGTCTGGACCTACGATAATTTCCAGCTACGATGGGTTACGCATTTCCATCTTAAATCTGGGACTACCTGTATTTTTTATTTTTTTTTTTGGAATGCATTTTTACTTTACAGCATTTCTTTACAACTGATTTTGTGCTGTACAGTGTGAGTATAATGTGTGTCTATATGATTAAGCATATGCTCGCAGAAATGTATTAAAAGAAACTTGAAAGAAGGAATTTGTCTTACTGTATCGGTTACGCTTTTTTTTTTTTACAGAAAGGGAGAAAGTGTGTGTGTGTGTGTGTGTGTGTGTGTGTGTGTGTGTGTGTGTGTGTGTGTGTGTGTGTGTGTGTGTGTGTGTGTGTGTGTGTGTGTGTGTGGCGAGCGGTGCGGTGGAGGTTAGCGATGGCGCCCCAGGCTCAGTTAGCACGCAGCAGTCTGCTTTATAATCCCCCCCCTCACCTTCCTAAAAACCTCCCCAGATGCCACTTTACACTGCGGAATTTAATTAACTCGTAGCACTGGAGAATGGACGTGTGAATCTCTCTCTCTCTCTCGGACGGATGATAATAAATTGGATGGCAGGATGCGGATGACAGGGTTAGCCTGGGGACACGGACAAGACAGACCGGCTTTCTCTCCATCCCTCCTCTGCAACACTGCTGCTTCGGATGTGTGGACAGATGCACTATTGTGTGTGTCTGTGTGTGTGTCTGTGTGTGTGTCTGTGTGTGTGTGTGTGTCTGTGTGTGTGTCTGTGTGTGTGTCTGTGTGTGTGTCTGTGTGTGTGTCTGTGTGTGTGTGTTGGTCCTTGTGTGGCCCTCTGATAAAGCTGTCCCGATAATATGCCACAAATTCAGGGGCTTCTTATCTTTCCCTGGCCTGCCTGTTTTACTGTGACACACACACACACACACACACACACACACAGCACTTTCTTTTTCCTTGCCAAATGACGCCATGTTTTGATTGGTTGTTCATTTAGGGAGTATTTTGTTGGCATAAACCTGGAGGGGTGTGTGTGTGTGTGTGTGTGTGTGTGTGTGTGTGTGTGTGTGTGTGTGTGTGTGTGTGTGGTCAGTATCTCAAATGTCGGTGCAAGATGAAGTCATTGTACAGGCCGTTTCACGACGCCTGGCAGTTGCGATGATGGTGTGCACATACACACGATATAGAAGGAAGTCACGCCCATGGGAAGAGTGGCACGCTGCTTCAGAGAGAGAGAAAGAGTGGTGTGTGTGTGTGTTGTGTGTGTGTGTGTGGTGTGTGTGTGGTGTGTGTGTGTGTGTGTGTGTGTGTGTGTGTGTGTATATATATTAAGCTCCTGTTATTCATTTAAACACTGTTATAAGAAGCTTTCCAGGAGCAGGTCTTATTTATCTGACAAACAAAACAGTGGAGGGGGAAAAAAACACACGCACCCACATGCCCACACACACACACACGCATATCTTAATTTTACGATCTTTGAGAGGACTTTCTGCTTATTAAAACTAGTAAATTATTGCTACTTTGCACATAGATCTAGCCTTGAGCGTTTTCTCTGTGGGGACTCCCTGAGAGAAAACTGGGGACTTAAGAGATGTTCATATCCTTGCGGGGACATGGGTTTCAGGCTGCTATAACCTGAGGCCAGGCCTCACCCATCTACATTCCACAACTGCCTCAAATACCTCCCTGTCCCTTTCAGCCAACTACAACCCCACCCCCTGCTCAGCCCCGGCTCCACTTCTCTGCTCTTTCAGTAGTGTGTTTGAGAGAGGAGAGAGTTTTTTGCTTCACATACTATGCATAAAATTTGAGATTCCCCACGAGTAGCTTTCTTGTTGCGAAGGTATCACACAATGTAACTCGGTTATAAAATGTTTGACCCATTTATGTCCTTCATGGAAATAATTTAATAGCTTGCACTTAGACTTGGTGCGATAACTCGAATTCTATTTGCGTATGTTTTGTTTAGATTGTGTGTTTGTTCGATAGAAGGATCCCTGATTTGAATTCGTGTCCGAGTTGGCGAGATTAGAACACAGGCTCTTGTTTTAATTGGCGTGTTTTGTGACTGATGATGGTCGGGTTGATGGAGGACCAGGACACGAACACGTGGCTGATAAGAGTGATGGAGAGGGAGAACAAGGTGGGTTTAAATAGTGATGGCATGATGGAGAGAGAGACTGGAAAGACAAATGGTGTGTTTACTGAATGAAGTCACCCAGCAGGCAGGAGAGAGCGAGAGAGAGGGTCAGCCGCTGCCTGTTTTCACATAATGGAGGCTCTTGTTTTAGCTTCAACACACACACACACACACACACACACACACACACACACTAGCGTGATTGTGCGATTCTGCTGGCACGCTGAACCACAAATGGCTGGAGTTATGCCCTGCTGTGTGCGACACAGTTGAGTGAATGGGATTGTGTACACCGTGTGCTAAGGACAGTCAGTGTTTTCACCCCCCCCCCCCCCCCCCAAACACACACACACACACACAATCTTTCTCAGCCTGTAAAACAGGTAGCAACATCATAAACTGAGATTGAGCAAGACTGCCATACCAGATAAGATCAGTCATCTGAGTGATAAGGAGTGATTTTATATATGTATTTCAAACGAAACTTTTTCTGTTTCCACACGGACGGTTAATGAGGTGACACCGAAGAAACTGTACCTCTGCTAACTTTCATACAGATTATATAATCAAAGAATATTTGTTTTCGATGTCAACATGTATTTGTCTGTGAGGCAATTATGCACTGAGATTCAGAGTGTTTTATTTATGTATCTGTGATACGTGGTGACAGAGATACGACAGAGCGCCCCCTGTATGTGTTCTTTAGTTTACAAAAGCACAACATTTTGTTGTTGTTCTGAGTATACAAATAAAAGTAGATCCTTTTACAGATTAAAATGATGTATTGCTCTTATCTGTACGTTTAAAAAAAGAGAGTAAGTTCGATTTGGATTTATGAGGAAGAAACGCTACAAAACGTTCTGGCGCGTTTGTTGACCCCAGAGGGTTAATTGCAGGGTTTGTGTGAATCATGGTGTTTTTTTTTTTTTTGTTGAGACGTGAAGTAAATTTCTTTTTTTTATATATATATTTGAGAAAAGAAAGGACGTAACTGTGTTGCGTCGAAAGTTTTAATTCTGCCGTTTTATCTTTTTTAAATATTTTTTTATAAAAATGGTCAATCAGAAATCTGCATTAATAGTGTTAATAAAATAAGTTCCTTTAAAATATTTTTGCAATTTTGTCATATCACTATAGCGTGTGAAGTCGAATGATGGCTAGTCAAACGGCTTTGTGGGTACCGTATGGAATCATTAAGTGAAGACAAAAACCCAATTTAGAATTGCATCATAAAATTAGCATGGCAACAATCGTTTTTAAGGGGCCAAGCACAAAGTGAGGTGAGCAGTCACAGGAAAGCCACGCTACTCCAGATGTGTATGTTTTGACTAGTTCTCTGACTGTTGGTGGAACAAGTTGTAACTGGAAAAGTTTCCAAAGTTGACCCGATGTTGGCGCTAAAGTGTTGAGCAGCAGATCCTTCAAATTGGGTGTGAATATTTATTTCATTCGTCTCGACCCGTGTGGCAAATATCATCCAGAAGCAGAAGAAACGGTGGAAATGTTGTCACTTTTGGTGCTTGGCCCCCTTAGAAGTCAATTGAAGATCATGTAAAAGATACATATTTAGGTGTGTGTTCTTCATTGTTGTTTGGTTTCTCTCTCTTCACTCTTTTCCTTCTCATCACCTATCACTTTCTCTCTTAATCACAGTGTGTCCTAATGGAGCACTTTTAGTGTTCCTGAGGAGGAAGTTAAACTGCCTGTCAGTCCCAATACAGCTCTGGTCAGCCTAATATCTCTCTCTCTCTCTCTCTCTCTCTCTCTCTCTCTCTCTCTCTCTCTCTCTCTCTCTCTCTCTGTATTACTCCCAGGGGTTTGTACACCAAACATCTATACTCCCCCTCTTTTCTCTTTTGTCTTTCTTTGAGGAGCAGCTCTGATGTTAAAGGCCTGTAACAGGTCCTGTCTGTGTACATTAACCACGGCGTGCTCTGTCTCTCTCTCTCTTTCTTTCTTTTTCTCATGCTCAGCATCACTCCTCCTCCTCCAGTTTCTGCCTCACTGTCAGATAGCACAGGCAGTTTTTGTCTTTTTCTTTTTTTTTTTCGTTCTTTCGAGACACACAAGCATCATGTTCGTTCTTTCGAGATCACACGAGCAGACCGAGTACTGCGTTTCAGGGTTCACTTTCACACAATGTAAATCGGCAAGCTGACACGTCCCTCGAGTCGTGTCCCCATCCCACATGCACACACTTTCATCCAGAGACCGAATCACCAGCTCACGCAAGCCTCTACTGCTCTTTCAGAGCGCACGCCTGCTTCATTTCTGGATCGCCAAGTTTCTCTCTAAAAAGGACGTCACAAACTGATAGTTGTGGCAACCCCAGGCAGATGTTATGGCTGCTTGGACAGATGTTACAGCAGTCAGACGGACGTACAGACGTTATAGCTACACTGGTAAAATTATAACCGTGCAGGCGGACGTTATAGCTGCAAAGGCAGAGGTCAGTGCTGCTCAGACGGGCGTTAGGGCCACCCAGACTGATGTTTAAGCTACATACAGATGTTATAGTTGTGCAAGCGGTCGTCACACCCATGCAGACAATCGGTATAACTGCATATACAGATGTTAGACATACAGACTGACATCACAACATCAGAACTGCAAAGTCAAATGTTACAATCATGCAGATGGATGTTGTGACTACATCCAGGCCATTTGTCTAGACAACGGTGCTGTGTATTGAATCTGAATAGAACGCGTGTCCTTACGTGTCTCTTACCAGCTGCTAGTCACCGCAAAAGAACACACACACACACACACACACACACACACACACACACACACACACACACACACACACACACACACACAGTGTCTCTCACGTTCTCACTAGTGTAAATGGTCCTAGTCATCGCCTGCCCTCATTTCCTGCTAATTATTGTCAGTGGAATGTTATATTGTCCTCCCTCCATACACACACACACACACACACACACACACACACACACACACACACACACACTCTCTATCCTTACATGAGAGCAAGAAGAAAGCCAGAGATGAGAAAAGAGCAATGCTTTGTTTGCAGATGACATCAGCTTGTTTGGGTTCGGGGCACCTCAAAGCCAACACAGAAGAAATCTGACTAGCTAGCGACCTCACACACACACACACACACACACACACACACACACACACACACACACACACACACACACACACACACACACACACGGAGGAGAGATTGATGTTTACCTATGCTGATGAAAGCGTTTGTGCTGCTGTGAGTCACTTGGTTTGTAAGGAGAGTTCGGAGCTCGTAGGAGGATTTATTTTATTTTATTTATTTTTCTTTCCGAGCTTGTCTCGACTTGTAACGCGAGATCGAGGAGACTGCACAGGTTCGACATTATGAATCGGCCTCACATCAGCATAATAGACACATGGGGGTGTCGCCTTTTGGCATTTTCTCACGCTAAGGATAAAAAAACATTAAGGCAAGATGCTACACGTGAACTGAGGAATTTATAGAATTTTTTAATTAGTATTATCGTACATGGCGTTTATAGTTATTTAATTAATTAATTAATTTTTTGTCCCCTCAATCGGATTTTGTTGAATAAAATGTACGTTTACATACTTTATCCGACCGAACATCTGGAATTTTTATTGTGGGGAAAAATAACTTCTCTTCCCTTTCTGTTCTTTTCATCTCTCTGCCTTTTCTTCTGTTTCTTTAGGTCTCGCTCCTTTTTTTTTCTTTTTCTTCATTTTCTATTCTTTAAGTGTTTCTCTTATTTCTGTATTTTTCACTCTTTCTGTTCCTGTCTCTTTCACTTCCCCTCTCTTTTTCGGTCTCGCCCTCTTTGTCTTTCTAACTCAGTCTCTCTCTTTTTCTCACTCTGGTTATTTTGGTCTCACTCTATTCTCATACTTTTTCTTTTGTCTCTTTCTCTCACTCTCTCTTCCTGTGTCTCTCTCACTTCCCCTGTTTCTTAGTCCATTTTTCACTTTCTTTGTCTTTGTAGCTTAGTCTCTCGCTCTCTCTCTCTCTTCTTCCCTTCTCTCCTTGTTTTTCTTTTCTCACAAATTTCATACTTTAATTTTCTCTTTCTTTCACACTCTCAATCTCTCTCACTGTATTTAAATCTGTCCTTTTCGTTTCATTCAGTTGTCTCTCTCTCCCTCTTTCTTTCTGCTTTACGTTTGGTAACTTTTCTGTTTTGTGCGCCACACTGTGTGAACCGTAGAGTGTGTTGCGAAGGAGACCCTCAGCTTTCGAACCATGCCAGATATTTCCGGATCTTTCCGGACCTCTGGACTGCCATGTGTAGGAGTCTCCACTGTGAGCTTCAGTGCTTCCCCTTCAGCCCCTTCCGCCCACCAGATTAGTCTCTGAGAGATGGAAACGACTTCATCACAACGTAACTATAAACGGATGAAAAATAGATTGAACGGTTGCGAATAAATTAAAATCTGAGTCGTGGTATGTGTGACTTTTCACACAGCCGGCCTCAACCCACCCCACCGTCCAGTTGGTGTTGTGGGCGTGGCTACAGCAGGAGGAAGTCTGATTGGGTATTTGGTTATCTGTATTTTGCACATTGAGCAACTGGTTATTTCCTACTTCCT
This sequence comes from Silurus lanzhouensis, assembly GCA_039877035.1. Classification (NCBI taxonomy): domain Eukaryota; kingdom Metazoa; phylum Chordata; class Actinopteri; order Siluriformes; family Siluridae; genus Silurus; species Silurus lanzhouensis. The sequence continues at coordinate 3,815,526 of JBCEWE010000214.1, read as the reverse complement.
GTGGGGTTGTGTGTGTGGTGTGCTCTCTCTCTCTCTCTCTCTCTCGTGGCTTATCTCTCTCTGTGTCGAAGTTGAACAGGATGACGATGCTGAGCGCGACCCCGGTGCTGGTACGAGGCTGACCCCAAATACACAAGCAGCGAGAGACTTCCTGTCATTCTCTTCTTTTGTCCTGAACATCCTGTCATGTTTCCTGTTGTTATACACCTCAAGGGTGTGTTTGAGTGTGTGTGGATGTGTGTCTGAAGTGGAAGGGAAAATGGGTGATGGGAGAGGGAGGGTATGAGTGCGGGGAGTGTATGTTGCGGGTGTGTGTTTGGAGTGTTTTTCTGGAGTATCTCTCTGTGCTAATTGTGCTGCATTCTCAGCATTTTCAGAATTGTGTGTGTGTGTGTGTGCGCGCGCGCGCGTGTGCGCGTGGAGACACGCCTTCACATCACAAAACTGAAAGCTGTTGCTGTAAATGCAGCCTTTGGAGATTTTTATTTCTTTTGACTTCCCTCCTTTCTGTGTTTGTGTCTCTTTCTTAGTCTCTTTGCTTTTTTTCTTTGTGTGTGTGTGTGTGTGTGTGTGTGTGTGTGTGTGTGTGTGTGTGTGTGTGTGTGTATTGTGGGCTGTGTTTAATCGGCTTCTGGATCAATACTGCTTAGCTGTCTAGCACTATCCTGTTAATCTTCAATAATCACCTGCAGGCGGATTGTGGGTTAGCTCGCCAGCTAATCGTACCTGCTAGCTAATCGGCTAAAGGTGCGAGTGAAGGAAATAGAGCCGTTTCTGTGAGTGTAGTGTATTTTTGAATGTAGCTGGAAAGTGTGTATCCGTGTGTATTGTGCGAATGAGTGTGAAGGGAAGCTGGTGTGCAGCTGCTTTGCCCCGAACAAAGGTTAATTTTAGTCAGCAAATATCATTAACCTGGAATGGAGGTGGTTGGTGGTTGCAGATGTATCAGAGGGGGTGTTTAAGGTGAGTTTAGAGGCACTCTAGGAAGTTGTGGATGTATCTGAGGGTGGGATCAGAGGTAATAGACGGTGTATTGGAGGTTGGGGGTGCTCTCTGAGGTGTGAATATATCTTGGAGGTTGAAGATGTGTTAAAGACCAGAGGTTGTGAGTATCATAGTGGCTATTAGAGTTTCTGGATGTATCGTAGGAGGTATCATGTGGTGGGTGTAACCTAGGCGGTTTCAAAGGTTGTGTGTGTATTGTAGGGGGAACAGGAGGTTGGGCCACGATCAGACGTTGTGTCGGATGGAATCATTGGTTGTGAATGTATCAGATTGTGTCAGTGTTTGTGCATGGATCTGATGTGGAATTGGAGGTGGTTGGTGTAACTGGGGAGGTTTTGGACGCTATAGGTGTCGCCCCAGGCTGCTCATCAGGGATAAACACACATCATTCCCTTTAATTGTTTTGTAAAGCTGCTTTGAGACCATGTCTATTGTAAAAAGCGCTATAGAAATAAACTTAAACTTGTATCAGAGGCAGGATCGAAGGTTTTGGTGGAATTAGACGGTGTATTGGACGGTGGGTTGCTCTCTGAGGTGTGGCTATATCTAGGTGTATCGGCTGGATCAGAGGTTGCGGGTGTATATCGGTGGTTGATTCTGAGGCAGAATCGGATGTTGGGGGTGTATCGCGATTGTATCTGAGGCAGGATCAGAGGTTGCGATTTTATCAGCGATTGAATCTGAGGCAGGATTGGAGGTTTGGGGGTATATTAGCGGTTGGGGACGCAATAGGAGGTTATAGATGTATCTGTAGATGTATCAGAGATTAGACAAACACTGGCTATAAATGGACAGCAATATATTAATCTATATTTAGAAATATTATATGCTGTGTGCCATCAACCCTGTGCGATCGATTATTTTCTCCTCCTGCCAGACCAGCTGCTCTGAACATCCACCTCACATCAATAGAGCTGTCACAGGTGTCTGGTTTATAAACGAATTAATGTCCTGAGTCGGATTTAACTGGATTTCACCTAAAACACAACATGCAGCTTATACCAAACACACACCAAAGCAGGAAAAACATTAGCGCTGTGTGTGCGTTTGTGTGCGTGTTTACTAGAAAACTGAGGCGGTGCAAAGTCGTTTTCTGTCTGTGAGCATGTGTGTGGGCGAGAATGTGATCTACAGTCACTCATAACAAGTAAACGGACAGTCCATCAGTACTGTTTTCGTTTTTGCGCGCTCTCTCTCTCACACACACACACACACACACACACACACACACACACACACACACACACACACACACACACACACACATAAGAGCACCCAATATATATGGTGTCTTGATAAACCCAAAATTTGTATCTTGCAGCAACAAAATAGAGATTTCACAATCTGTATTGTGCTCATTTGCATAACCAATCCTGATAGGCTCATATTGTATGATGCAATAAAGGCACACAGTTTTAGCTCCTCCCCTTTTCTTTTAAAGACACATTTATTGTATTTAAATGCAAACTCACAGAATTGCACCAGTAATAAACGTTATAAATAAAATACTCTTCGAAGATTTTGTCACTGAGATGAGAGCAGGGATGGACGCAACAGGTCTGGAACGTGTGTGTGTGTGTGTGTGTGTGTGTGTGTGTGTGTGTGTGTGTGTGTGTGTGTGTGTGTGTATTTAAAGCACTCTGGACCCACATCAGAAATCGCTGTCGTTGGCAGGACAGTTTTAGCAATGCAGCACTAACATTTTCCGTCAACAACAGCAGCTATAAACGAATAGAGGTTCATGGTATAAGAAAAAATAAATAAATAGTTTATAAAAAAAGTTCTATATATTGAATTAATTAATTAGTGTATCCATTATCAAAAATAGCATTTTTAAAAGTTTTTTTCAGTATTTTTTTATTTGTATAATGATGTAAATTTTAAATAAATAGTAAAAAAAAATGATAAGAAATATTATAATTTTACTATATTTCTCACTGAGCTTTTGTAACCTGTTACATAACACGATACTTACAACATGGATGGGTTTAATCCCCAAAAAAATTGCCTCCTGAAAAAATTATATTCAATTAAATGATCCTGGGGGGGAAAAGTATAAGTCGCCCATTTTCTTCCTGCATCCACCCACCACCACTTATCTTCTCTCCACACCACCTATTTTCTCCATGCATTTTTAGATTAGATCAGATTAGATTTGATTCAACTTTTATCATCTATCCACCACTGCCTATTTTCCCAACTCCAACTATTTGATTAGCTGACTAATGAGTAATGGCAGCGAGCACGAGCAACCGTTCAGCGATCTTTAAACCTCTCATCTTACAGTGAATATACTGTCAGCTACAGAGGCTGAAGCCAAAACAGAAACGTTACGTGATATTATTCGTTAAAGACGTGTGTATGCGTGTATGCCGCAGACCGAGCGTGAAAAAAAAAAAATACCTCCCTTAATTCTCTCCATTAATCGCAGCTGAGCCTCTTTATTACATCATTTTCTTACTACTTCCTGTTTTCTAACATGGCCATCAAAGACATCTTTCCCCTGTTCGTGAAGAGGTTTATAACAAGAACGCATGTTAACCACTAGAGCTCCAGATGTGATGCTGATGTGGCACGCTGCTGCTGCTGATGGAACTTGTAGCCAGTGTATGTGCAGAGCAGATTTATTTTTCCCTGAATGTGATTTATGTCTTCTGTAACTCCGATTAGTTCTTAGTTTTCTCAGCATTTGGAAAAGAGGTTGTGTGTCGAGTGAATCTTAGGTGAAGTGTGTGTGTGTGTGAGTGTGACAGAGAGAGAGGGAGAAAGACACACCGGTTTTACTTGTTTTTGACATTTGTGTGTAACCCCAGAGGGAAAAACAGTTACAGTTTAGACTAAATGTTTATTTCTTAGACACATTAGACTTAAAGGCGCTAATAGGAGGATGGAAAATATTACTATGACCCAAATACGGTACCTTACACAGCCTCTAATACTGTACCTTATGCAGCCTCTAATACTGTACCATACACATCTTAAAGTTCGGTAGATTACAAATCCTCTAATGTGATACATTACACAACCTCATATACAGTGGGTTATGTGGCCTCAAATACAGTAGTTTCCCTAGTTTCAGATATGGTAGATATGGCAACCTCAAATACGGCAGATTAAACTGCCTTAAGTATGTTGGATTACTTATGCCTCGAATGTAGCAGATAATACAGCTTCAAATACAGTGGATTACACAGGCCTCAAATATGGTAGAGAGTACAGCCTCAAATATGGTAGACAATACAGCCGCAAATACAGTGGATTACACATGCCTCAAATATAGTAGATAATCAGCCTCAAATACAGTGGATTACACATACCTCAAATATGGTAGATAATACAGTGGATTACACATGCCTCAAATATGGTAGATAATACAGCCCCAAATACAGTGGATTACACATGCCTCAAATATGGTAGATAATACAGTGGATTACACATGCCTCAAATATAGTAGATAATCAGCCTCAAATAGAGTGGATTACACATGTATTAAATATGGTAGATAATACAATGGATTACACATGCCTCAAATACGGTAGCTAATACAGTGAATTACACATGCCTCAAATACGGTAGATAATACAGTGGATTACACATGCCTCAAATATGGTAGATAATACAGTGGATTACACATGCCTCAAATACGGTAGATAATACAATCTCAAATACAGTGGATTACACATGCCTCAAATATGGTAGACAATACAGCCTCATATATGGTCGATTGCACATGCCTCAAATACAGTAGATAATCTTCTTTCGGCTGCTCCCATTAGAGGTCTCTACAGCGGATCATTCGTCTCCATACTACTGTCCTCTACATCTGCCTCTTTCAATTCAACTACCTGCATGTCTTCCTTTACCACATCCATAAAACTCCTCCTTGGCCTTTTCTTTTTTCCTCCTTCCTGGCAACTACTGATAAATACAGTAGATAATACAGTCTTATATACAATAGATTGCACATGCCTCAAATATGGCAGATAATAGTCTCGTAGATTGCACATGCCTCGAATATAGTAGATAATACAGCCTCATATATGGTAGTTAACATGGCCTTAGAAAATGACATTATGCAGCCTCAAATACGCTAGATTTTAAAATACAGTATATTAAGTGTTTTTAAAAGTAGTCTACTTTTTAATTATAATTTTTTAAAAGAATACATATTTTTTTCAAATTTTTATTTATTTAAAAACTTTTTTTTCTTACTTTATTTAAAAGCTTAGTTTCTTTTCAAGTTTAAATGTATTTATTTTTGTTTATCATCCTGTAAATAGATTGAGCCCCTGTGGTTTCGGCTTTATTTGCACATGCTTTTGTGTGTGTGTGTGTGTGTGTGTGTGTGTGTGTGTGTGTGTGTGTGTGTGTGTGTGTGTGTGTGTGTGTGTGTGTGTGTGTGTGTGTGTGTGTGTGTGTGTGCGCGCTTGCGCGCGCCTTGTAATTCTTCAGAGCATTATTTAGCAGAAAGGCCATGCGCATTATAAAAAAAATCTGTGCCCATTAAGAAAATCTACTTTTAACATCCTGAGATCCTGTTGGTTGGCCCCCCAGATGTTGTCCAGATGTGGCACAGCAGATCAAAGCCATGGTTGGAAAGGCACTGTTATTCTCAGCCTCTCGTTTTTGCGGTTTTGTATTCAGGTGTGGCTTTTTTTTTTTTTTCTTTTGTCCAAACTTTGTTTGCTTTTGTGTGTGTGTGTGTGTGTGTGTGTGTGTGTGTGTGTGTGTGTGTGTGTGTGTGTGTGTGTGTGTGTGTGTGTGTGTGTGTGTGTGTGTGTGTGTGTGTGTGGTTAGTGGGAAGGTCTTGTGGTTTCCCTGGGTGTAATGTGTGCTGCCTGATCTTTGCACAGATTTCATCTTCAAAGGAATTTGGTTTTTTTTTTTTTAATAATTTGACGAACAGTTGATTTGCTGATTGTCGTGTCCATTGTCCTAAAATTGTTTTATTTAAATCAGTTTGTTAATTAACACTAATATGATTTTAACTTGGTTACAACATCCTGTTTTCATTGTTTTTTGTTTGTTTGCATTTTTTTTTTTTAGTTTTTGCTAATTTTTTATTTAGCTTTGCTCTGTTATTTTTTTTTAGTTTAACATTAAGTTAAAGTTGTTTTTAATTAGTTTTAATTTTCCTTTAGTATTTTTATTCATATTTTGTTTTGATTGCACTTTTTTTTTTGTTCTTTTTTAAGTTTTGTGTGTGAACTCCTGGTCTAACTTGTGTGAGATGATTTAGACTTTAGTACTTTAGTTGCAGAAATTTAAAGGGGAAAGACGACTTATTTTAGTTGTGTGTAGACGTATTGAGAAAATGATGTGGTGTTCACCGTGGGTGTGGTCATGAAGATGAGAAAACATGCTCAATTTGCTGTAAACGTTACTAGAGAGCAGCACTTGAGCGAGCAACGAGAATCGAAAAGCACTTCTGGTGTTTATCTGATTTTACTGTGGACTGTGAAGTTTGACCGTGGGAGTGACATCAGTGTGCGTGTGCGCGTGTGCGCGTGTGCGCGTGTGTGTGCGTGTGCGCGTGTGTGCGTGCGTGTGTGCGTGTGTGCGCGTGTGCGCGTGTGTGCGTGTGTGTGTGGTGGACTTCTGGCGAGAACTCGTTTGTGATTCGGCAGCATGAGATCATTTGGCTGGTGAATATTATGAATGAGGCTTTGTGCAATAGGGTTCTGCAGGTGTGTGTGTGTGTGTGTCTGTGTGTGTGTGTGTGTGTGTGTGTGTGTGTGAGAAGAAACAAGGGACTGTATGTTCATAGTGTGAGTTTGTTGCACACTCGTATCTGTTTAAATCTGGCAGATGAATCAGGGTTTGTTTGAGTGTTTGTGTGTGGATGTAATAGATGTATTTAATTGTGTTTTTGTGTATTAACCTGTGCGGTGTGTGTGTGTGTGTGTGTGTGTGTGTGTGTGTTTGCAGAAATAAACAGAGTGAGGAAGGACATGTACAACGACACAGTGAGCGGTTTGGTAGATAAGCACCCCCTGGAGCTCCCCGAGGCGCACGGCCCCATCGTCCACCTGCAGGAGAAACTCTTCGTCCCGGTTAAGGAATACCCTGACGTGAGTGACGCGCGCGTGCGCACACACACACACACACACACACACACACACACACACACACACACACACACACACACACACACACACACTTCTCTAATGTGTTCTTTTATTGCCCTTAATTGTAGAGAGGTGTTTAAACAATCGGTGTGTGTAAAAGTAAATACCTCCGTGCTGTAATCTGGCCACACGACAGCTGCTGCTCTCACAAACACTAGTGTGTGTGTGTGTGTGTGTGTGTGTGTGTGCGTGCGCACGCACCAGTAGTCGAGGTGCTGAAAAGTGCCCTGCCAAAATAACTGTCTGGAAATATAATACAGTCTTGGAGAGCAGTAGGGGACCTGGGAAAAAGAGGAAGGGATGGAGAGATATAAAATAAGAGAGGGAGGGATGGAGAGATATTAAAGAAGAGAGGGAGGAATGAAGTGATATTAAAGAAGAGAGGGAGGGAGAGATGGCCAAAAAGAGAGAGATATGTCAAGAGTAAGAATTGAAGAGAAAGATGTCAAAAGAATGAATGAGAGAGAGAGAGAGAGAGAGAGAGAGAGGAAGAGATGGTAGAAGTGAAAAGGAGAGAAAGATGGAAAGAATGAAAATGAACGAGAGAATTGTCTTTCTGACAGCTTTACGCGCACACACACACACACCCCGATCTTTTGGACATGTACGTCTGTTTGTCCTTCAGCCACAACAAAGGTTACCACATGCAGCCCTACATATTGTGATGGGTGTGTGTGGTGTGAGTGTTTATGGTGTGTATCTCTCACACACACACACACACACACACTCGCACCTTAGACGATCTCATCTACACGTGCACCACACACTCTGTACCCGCTCTCACGCAGTGTGTTTAAGGTGTGTTTGTGTGTGTGTAAGGCATGTTTGAGAGAGTGTGTAAGTGTGTGTTTGATAAAATTCTCAGTTGACCTTTTGATTGAATGAGGTTAATAGTCACACAGCAGCAGGTAAACGAGTGAAGAAGAGCTCTTTCCTATCTTGATTTTTTTATTTTATTTATTTCTGTTCTCATTCTTCCTTTCTTTCTCTTGCTCCCTGAAATCCTTTCTTCAATTTCTGTTTTTCTTTCTATGTTGTTTTTCTTTTTCCATTTTCTTTTTTTTCCCTCCTAATCTTCTTAATTTCTTTCATCCGTGATTATTTTTATCCTTTGACTTTTCAGCAAAAAAATTTTTTTATCACTTCTTTTTTTTCGTCTTATTTTTTTTCCGTCATGATCTTTGATTTCATCTTCTTTTTTTTTTTTAGCAATTTCTTCTTATTTATTTTCACTCTTTCCCTCTTCATTCTTTTTCCTTATTATTGTCGAAAATATATTTAATAAAAAATTCTTTGATCATTTTTTTTTTTACAATTTTCCTTTTTTTAAATATTTGTATTGTCTATTTTTTTTTTTTTCCTTTTAGTGTTGTAACTAACGATTATTTTGATAATCGATTAATCAGACGATTATTCTTTGATTAATCAATTAATCCGATTAAGAATATATATATATATTCTTTTATTAGATATTTTGCTTATAATAAATATATAAAACCCAAATTCTTGGTATTTAAATGTAAAAATGCAAGGTCTCAATATTAACGGTGTAAACCAACATCTGTATTGGTTTTGATGATAATCGCAGATGGAATGTTGACGACCGTATTTAAAATAATCAATATAAAATAATACATCATTGTTCTGACAATTCCTGTGGAAAAATTTTTTTTTTTATTCTGTTGTGAAGATATAAGCATCTAGCATTTCTATAATTTTGTATAGTAATTAAATGATAAATGCATAAATAAAATATACAAACATTGAAAACCAGCGTTTGAATGTAGTAAAACCGCAGTGCATCACGTTGGAAAGGAGAGAAATTACTGGTGTAGCGGACAAATGCTTTAAAAAGAGAATGGACTGAGAAACACAGGCCTGATTTTAAATAAAAGGGAAAATGTAAAAATACGTAATCATTCGCGGAAAAGCACAACAGTGACTAAAAATGTAATAGTTTGTTATTGCTTTTAGATTTAGTGTTTGTTCGCACCGTTTTAATTGAATCAAGCGCTGATGCACGCGAGTCACGACAGAACAGATCCAGTGCGACTTTCCCGAAGTTACAAACAGTTTACGCGAAAGCACTTCATTAAACTCTACCGTTTACACGTGATGAGGATTCTACAGTTTCTGCTCACCTTTTCATGTGCTCGTGCAGCACTGTGGTACTTCAATACCACACAAGCTCTGCGTTACATAACTTGTAGGTTACGGTCTTCTTTGTTGTGTTTATTATTAAATGCTCTTATTGCCTTGGATGACTCGGAATGCACACTATTTCTTGGTGCGGGTTGACTTTTATTCTCCTCTAATCCACGATTTTATCGATTAATCGCTGCAGGCCAAATTCCTTCTATCATTTGAATTCTTTTTTGGGTTGTTTTCATCGTGTCCTTTGACCTTTTTTCCTTCTTGGTGAGTTTGTATAGAATAAGACAAACTTGGATGATCGTGGTTTGTTGGTGTCTGTGTTCTGAGTGCACGTACTTGTCTCTCTGAGTGGTAAATATTTATTGAATATAATCCCAGATGTGGTCCTGGTTGTGGTTGTTGTTTAGAGCTGAAGGTCATCTCTTCTTCTGGCCATGGTTTCCTCCCATTGTGCTGGGAATGTTATCAGGAGCCTCAGCAGGAGTAAGGAGGGGGGAACTGGAATCTCACTACTTCTTCCAGATTAAATGTTTTCTTTCCGTTCGCCAGCGTGCAGACGTGTCCTCCCCTTCTTTCCTCCACTCTTTTTGTTCCACTCAGTTTTCCTCAAGGTTCCTCGACCCTTCCCCCATCCCCCGCCCGTCATGTAATAGCTAATTAGATTTCCTCGCTCCCTCGCTGCACTGCGTCACGTCGGTTTCTCTAAAATAACTCCCCAAGTCACCATCTCCCGTCTCAGAGTTTCTCTCGGCCATCTTTCAGTCTCAGCGCTCATATAGCCGTCTTTTCATCCGAGTCCAACCATTTCTCTTCTCACAATCTGACATTTTCCTCCTGAGAGACCCTCACACCCATCTTTTCGTCCGAGTCACTTGTTTCAAATTTCTTCACAACCATCTTCCATCCGAGTCGTTCTCTGCTTCACATTCCCTCTCTAACGTCTCTCATCTGAGTCCCTCACAGACAGCTTTTGTCTCCGTGTCTCTCACAGACAGCTTTTGTCTGTTTCCCTCACAGCCATCTTTTCTTTTCAGAGTTTCTCAAAACCATCTCCCGGAGTCCTGTACTACAATCTTTCACTGCTGTCTCCTGTCTCCCTCTGAACATGTTTACGAGCGAGGGATTATTTTTTTTTTCTTCCTGTAGTGAGATGTTTAATCCGATAATTCTCATCTTCAATTAAATGCAGTCATGTCAGAACGGAAATGGGAGCGAGGTGTCGAGATTACGCTCAGTCATTTCCTGTCCTCTTACACCTACCCCCCAACCCCCTCTCCCTCCCTCCCTCCCCCTCCCTCTCTCTCTCTCTCTCTCTCTCTCTCTCTCTCTCTCTCTCTCTCTCTCTTTGTCATACTCTATATTGTACCCATGTACAGCCATTTATCTTTGACTTTAGAAGTTTTCCACCATTCATTCTTCTAAATTAACTTCGTTTTCCACTTTCCCCCCCCCCCCATCACATCCAACATTTTCATTTACTTTTGTCTCTTTATTTAAAAATGTTTTTTATTCATATCTTGTGCTCTAAATTTTGAACCGAATATGCGTTCATATCACTACCAGGGGGCACAAAAGACTCGGCCTGCATGGCTTCTTTAGGCTACTCGCAAGCAAATCCTTATTTTAACTATTCTAGACTGTGATTTTTCGCAATTTCGGGAAAACATAATGGTTTTTGCTAAACAATATCCACGTTCCTTTTGTTTTAATGGTATGAAGAGATACTTTGAAATGTACAGATTTTACACTTTTTTTTTTATTGAATCATTTCTTGGTATCCGGACAGTTCGTGTCTGCAAACTTCCAGCTGAACTACTTTGCCATGCCTCTTGGAAAAACTTGGAGATTGATCTCTTGTGATCCATTTCATCCCAGAGCAGTTCAATCGGATTTAGGTGTGGAGACTGGGCAGCCCATTCCATGATTGATTTACGCACCTGTCGACTGTTTGCTCTCAGAGTTTGGACGTACGATTCAAGTCGTTGTCTTGTTGTATAGTTTAGTCTGGTCCAGCTGGAATTTCATGGTGTTGAAGTATTGAATTGGTCATGTTGGTTCCTTTCACCCAGTATAAATCTCCAACCTTCCCTGCTCCAAAGCAACCCCAAACCATTAAGCTTCCACCTCCATCTTACTGAAGCTCTTCTTCTGTTAGAGCCAATATTGTACTAGATTGTATGTTGCCATGATTATTACTTTATCTATTTCATTATTTCTGGTCGTATTTTGCTCAGTCGTGCCTCACCCCGCAGCGGACACGACCCCGTGTGAAATTCCTCACCCCTCTGCCGCTCCTCACACGTCCCCAATGCTGACGTACGTCTCTGATCTCGGCGTGTGTTTCGAGCAGAATCGTCCTTTGATCTCTGATGTCAGGGTTTTTTTGCGCCAGGATGCGGTGTCTGGCTGCGCCCTAAATCCTGTCGCTCTCTTAGTTAGGTGAAGGCGACCTTGAGACGACCTCACTCTTAAGGGTGCGGTTTATTGCAGCGGCGCGGTTGGTACACTGCGATCATGACTGGGATTTCATTTTGTTTGTGTGTGTTGAAGGAGAACAATGGGAATAAAAAATATGGGTTATGAACATGGAGCACCATTGAGCACACTAGCACATCCAAGTCTCGGTTTCTCACACACATATGCGTGCGCGCACACACACACACACACACACACACACACTTTAATTTGCAGGTTATTACTGGGGCTTTTGAAGCGAAATGACTCCAATTGAGCATCTCAAATGAGTTCTTGCTTCTTCTGAATGCCCACTGATTCATCAAATCCAGCTAAGACACACACACACACACACACACACACACACACACACACACACAGGGACTAAAAGTCCCGTGCTTTTCATCCGGCCGTTGAGACTTTCATTTCGAGAGCGTGGATTGCTTGTGCAGATGTTTTGCTGTTTCCATTTCTCCAGGCCGAGTCCTGATTTCGGGAGTGTGGTTAGGAGACGTGTCATACTTGCAGCGGAAGTGTGTGACAATTGTGAGAGAAAAAGTGAGAGAAAAATCTGCGTGCATCTTACACATTCCGCCTCATAGGTGGTGTTGATGAGCTCAGATTGTTCATCAGGAGCGGTTGAGGGGTGAATCCCGCCCACCTGGCAACCTTCACACCTTTTCACAGCCATGTGTCACTGGTACCACATGATAGTTTAGACGTTCATGCAGAGGATGGTGGAAAACGTTTCCTTGTGGCCTCACACGCAGTCACACACACACACACACACACACACAGCACTACACACCTGACTGTCTCTATTCGCAGGACTATTTGAGTTTGGACAAAGGGGATTTTATTTTTCTTTATATTGGTCACGTAGTGTGTTTTTGATTCAAAAGCCATCGAGTGTGAGGAACATTCTAGAAGGTAATGGGGGGTGTTGGTTTTTTCTTTCTTTTGTTTTTTTTTAATCCTCTGTCCTCCACATAGGCTCCAGGAGGAGTTTTACCTTAAATCATCTCTTGCGTGTAATCGGTGCCGGGTGCTGTTCACAACTTTAGTGCTAATGATTTATGATAATGAATTTTCCATCTGGAACTGGATCTGACACACACACGCGCACACGCGCGCGCGCACACACACACACACACACACATATATACACACACACAGGAAAATTCTTACCGTGTTATAGATAGATGGGTAGATGGATATGGTGACCATTTGCCCTGCTGCCTCTGCAATATTTGATTCCTATAGTGTCTGATTTGACGTGCGACTTTTTCTTTGTTTGGGGGGGGTTGGAGAGAAGAGAGACCCGTGAAGCTTTGTGACTTGGTGTAATAATATTTCTTCAGCGATGCAAACACGCTTTCACATTCATCACGGACGTCCTGTAAAAAAAATCATAAGCAGGTGCTTGGCTTGTAAAATCACACACATAATCGCTCGGCGTAGTAAATTCGTTCCTGGAACACAGTTTTATATATTTATTTTTTTAACACAATTTCCAGATACTCTTGTCCCTCTTTTTTCTTTATTGGCCTTGTGCTTCTCCGTCTGTTCAGACTTTTGATTTGAACACCTCAGAATCTGTAACCAGCCGTTTTTTCCTTTCTCGTAAAGCGACAGCTTCTGTTTACACACAAGCTCCTAATTTATTGAGGGTGGTTTCGCCCTACATTTTATGAATGGCACCTTCCTGAGGTGGAAAACCTACTTGGAGCATCGTTTCGGACGGCTGCATGGCACCGACACTGGAGACTCCTAACAGTGTTCCGAAGAAACAAACGCGTTCGGACAAATACCTTTGCTCAAGTATTCAGACAAAAGTTAAACCACAGTGCGAGCTTCTCAATTGCTCTACACCGACCTCTCACCATTCGCCTGTTTTTTGGCTTTCTATGCCGTCCGTCTCTCTGAACCGAGGCACTGTATTACTTAGCCTCAAGTTAATTAGTAATTAGTTTGACCGCTCAATATCCTGTCACCTCTTCACACCTCTTCACCCCCTGCCTCGTTTCTTATGCGCACTCTTTCTTTCTCCTGCCAAGCAGGATAACACGTCTCGAGATTTTAGCCGAAACGCGGATGTTTCTCTTTTTTTTTTTTTTTTTGTCTTTTTAATGCGGCCACATTTAAGATCTTCAGGGCCCAGGCAGGAGAGTGATGCAGTGCTCAGGAACATCAGTTTGAAGAGGACATGATGGAGGGGAGTCATTTGACTAGACCTTTTTTTTTCTTTTCGTTTTTTTGTTTGTTTGTTTGTTTCATCCCAGTTTTAGATTGAAAGAGGTTTTCTTACTTCTGTTCTCTCTTCTACATTACTGAGGTGCAGAAACACGCTCACTTTTTTTTTTTTTCTTCCACCTCAAACACCCTGTCTCTCTCTGGCTACACTAAGCCGATAACATGTCGTAAACAAAAACCCATTTAGTTGTGACTCTAAGCCCCTCTCGGTCTCAAGTGTGTGTGTGTGTGTGTGTGTGTGTGTGTGTGTGTGTGTGTGTGTGTGTGTGTGTGTGTGTGTGTGTGTGTGTGTGTGTGTGTGTGTGCTTCGTCTTTTATTTTTAGGTGCATAGCAAACGTTCCCTCAACTCTCGAGTCCACGTAATAATCCGCCTTGATGTTTTGTAAAACCAATAGAGAACAGCTCAAGAGGACTGACTCCGGTGGTTGCTATCAAACCGCTCTGGGTTTCTTTTTTAATGTTAGCATAGACAACAATACTTGCTCATGACCTTCTGCGCTCCCCGTGTTTCAGTGTCGTATTTCCTTTCAAATGTAGTTTAATTTGATTTCGAATTGCGCACTAGATCTTTCTGCTGCTGGTTTTTAGGATTTTCAAATCGGATTACTTGAATACAGACTGTGGAAAAGGGGATGAATGTGAATTCCGTGCGTGGACAGATCATACATTTATTAGCCAGCTCCCCGGACAAGTCTAGCTAATACATTAAACAAGCATCCAATGTATCTCCTAACTTGATTGAATTGAACCCAGAGTCCATCACGTAAAGTCAGATCTGATTCAAATCCTTCTACCTGGATTGAATTGAACCCAAAATCCAGGGGTTAGATTTAGACCCGTTCCAGTTTTTCCCCTTTGTAGCATTAAACCTCAAAGTTCAGTGGGGTATATTTGGACGTGTTCCAGGTCGGATCACCTCATGACTTATCCAATACTGAGTGAACCTCATTCCACAGAAACAAAGATTGTGCTGTAGTGCAGCAGGTAGTTTCTGCTTTGCTAATCTACAACTTAAAAATACCTTCCCAGTTAGGGAGATGATTCTTCAAGTCTTAAGCTTAGTGGAACATCTCATGTTAGGCAGAACAAGTCAACAACATATTTGTTAATGTGTTGTAGTAGTGAATGGTGTTGACCTGAATGTTGGACCTTCATCCCACTTGGTATGTTCAGTGACTCTGAGTATGTGCATGTCTGCATCATGTGGTTTTATCGGAGAGCCACTTGGCAATAATTTTGAAGCAGGGATTTGCAGTGTTTGGGAGGAAGAGCGTATGGACCGAAAGAAGCTGCATTATGGAGCATAACCCGGCCATTGATCTCCGTCCGAGGTTTAGCCATGAGCTTCCGAGTGTGCAGATCCGTCCGCTCTGCTCTTTAGCCTCGTGTTGTTTTGCATCCCTGTGGCGTCGCTCAGAGGCTGCCCTTCCTCACAGAGAACTTGTGCTGGAGTCAGTGGGTAAACACACACTCGCACATGTTCCAGCTTTTGAAATCGGTCTTGTTTACTCAGGCGTGCTGCTTTGGGTTAAACGGACATATTGACTCATACTTTCAGAGAAATAAATTAGTCAATGTTGGATCCACATGCCAAGCCAGTTCCAGAGTCTTTCCTGTATCTCTGGATGAATTTGGCTAAGGATTTAGCGGTTTCTTAACCACTCGCGGTGCTTCTTCAAAGCAGCGTGATTGGGGTGAAGTACCAGAATCCATAGCCTTTTTGGTATTTTCACAAAAAATATCGGACTTCAAATTGGACACCGCAATGCTACGTACGAGGTGGTGTTTACAGTAAGGAGTTTATTCATCGATGTTTACACACAGTCACCTTCAAAATAGTCCTCTTGCACAGCAATATTTTATTTTTAGAAATCGAGTATTCTACAGATTATTTCCAACGATTAATCGAGGAAACGGATAAGTAAAAAAAAATAAGTTAAAAAAATTTACATTTTTTTTTCACATCTGTGAAAATTAAACCCATTTAGTGCATATAATTGTCACATTGCATCAAAATGTAAATACTAATATATAAATAAAAAAATCATACATAAGAAAAGATTATAATTTTAGATTGCTCTAAAAATAAAAATAAAAATTTTGTTTGAAATAATCCCAAAATTGGTCACTTTCTTTGGCCCGAAGTTAAAAATGTTTGCCTAATCCGTTTCTCCCCCCCAACAATTCTTTTTTTTTTTTTTTTCTTCTCGCAATTCTGACTTTATTTCTCGTGAACATCCGGCATTTATGGTGCATCCACCGGGGAACATGTTGTTGGCTTGAAGTTTGGAGCTGTTGGTGTATGAGGCCACTTCTGCTTTCTGTCTTGTTCCGTCTCCTCCAGAGCTGATCTTTTAGAATCTTCACTCTAGATTTCCCACAAGCTGTAATGTTTATGTAACATTAGCTGTTCACGAAGCAGGCAACCTTATTGTGTAACTTATGGTCTTGTCCATCTTTTTTCTTTTCTTCCCTTCTTTCTGATGAATTTCTGTGTGAAAGTGTTGGCGTCCACTTCTGGCTGTAATTACTGCCTGGTTCCAGGATCCAAAGTGAGCAATTTCCCCCAGTGCAT
Source organism: Silurus lanzhouensis (assembly GCA_039877035.1). Lineage (NCBI taxonomy): Eukaryota > Metazoa > Chordata > Actinopteri > Siluriformes > Siluridae > Silurus > Silurus lanzhouensis. The sequence goes on along the minus strand of JBCEWE010000214.1, from coordinate 3,798,956 downwards.
TAGAGCCTTGCTCTCTGTCATGTCTAATCAGCATCAGCATACACATTCTCTCACACACACACACATACACACACATCATTTGTGTTGAAGATATTAAAGTAGGGCAAAAGAGGTTTGTCTTCCGGATAGAAATGTGGAAATATTGAAACCGGTATTTTCATTTGGATAGAAATGAAGGAGGACGTAAAGAAGCTTTTTAATTGGCATTTATACATTACAGTGGAGTAAATTTTTTTCTTTGCATATCTTTCTCCATCTTTTTACCTCAGTGTGTTTTCTCCTTCTTGGTGTTTGTCTGGATTTAAATCTCTTTGCTGTCTTTCTCCTTAAAATCACTCCACCTGCTACAGGCTCTTCTCCTTCCTCATTGCACCTCACACTGCTGATGTCATCATCTCCTTGGCCTGGTGGCTGTGTGTGTAAAAGATCTGAACAGACAGGTCCTTTAGGCTCAGGATACACAGTGCATTACACGACCGTCTGACCACACACACACATTCCTGTGTCTGAGCAGTCGAGGAAGACACTTATTGAACCTTTAATGTAATGCAGTGCAGAAGAAGAGTGTAGACTTCAACAGGGAAGTACGACTCTATCCAGCTATCATCTACAGGACCAGTGCCTCCACCCTGCTCCGGCTTTCCATCCGTTTCTGCCCTCCTTCTGACTCGACCCTTCTTTTTTTTTTTTCTCCTAATAAGAATAATCTTACACTGCTCTTACCAGAATTTAGCATTCAGGGATATACTAATACGAGTAGTAAAATCTGAATGAACTGACACCAGTGTGCTCCAAGGAGTTGAAACAAAGCAGGACACAGATGTATTATTTAAAGTTTGTGTGTGTGCGCGTGTGTGTTGCTGTAGGGTTAGGGTTAATCTCAGGGGGGTGGGTGTTAGCGTGATATTTATGCCGAGGCGCTCGTCAGGGAAATCTGCCCTATAGCCTTTTGATATATTGTGTATGTTTTGTCGGCGGAATTTCCTTCGATGGTTATTAGAGCTAATGATTAATATCTGAGCGATTTAGGGGCCCAAGCATTTGGTGTTCGGATGTCAGGTTTTAATGCAGAACAGCTAGAGAAAGTGAACAACCCTGCTGACTTTAGGACTGTGCGAAACACATTCGCTTTTTGTGTTTCAGCTTTACGATGATGCGAATTCCTTCACCTATCGCACTCCATACATTGGCAAAGACGTAATCTAGCCACGAAAAAGTTGGATAGACATGTTTGAGCAGTTTTAGAAATTCTTAGGATTTTTACGATCAAATTAGGGGTGGGCGCTATACCAGCGTGAACATGACTACCGGTATTATGTTGTGCCATAGATTTTCCTATAGCTCTAATGCTGCATTTTTCTAGTTATACAAGTTTAAAATTTATATTGTAACTCAAATGTACCCAAATGTGATCCATTTTTTTTTTTCCATATTTTTTCCTCATAATATAATATTGATGTTTCTAGGTCCCCTGGTGGTCTAGTGGTTAGGACGCAGCGCTCTCACCGCTGCGACCCGGGTTCGATTCCCGGTCAGGGAACCATCCCCAGCCACTCTCAGTGCCGGTCCCAAGCCCGGATAAATTGGGGAGGGTTGCGTTAGCGCATCCAGCGTAAAAAAACATGTGCCAAATCAAACGTGCGGAGGATCCGCTGTGGCGACCCCTAACGGGAGAAGCCGAAAGAAAGTTTATAATATTGATGTTTGTTTAGTAGAAAATATCCTGATATGAATTTTAGCTAATATCGCTCCCCTCTTCATCAAATGCCCTTTTTACTTGAAATGGTGTGCAAAACAAAAAACATCCAGCAACCGATTCGGAATGAAATTAAATGTGTAGCAGCAGTGCAACGGATAACAGAGAAGTCAGACTACAATGAGTTATACAAGTTATTGCATGTTACTATTTTTATTATTATTGCACTTAAATTATTGTACATAATTACCCAAGATATTAACATTATATATGGGGCATGAAAATATATTACTATATGATGTAGAAATTGACCGATTAATCAGTTTTGCAAATAATTTTACCGATTGCTGGAACTATTAGCAAAAATCCATACCAATAGTTTTTCCGGCTTCCGGTCCACTGTCATTACAAGAGCGACCTATAGGAGCCGCCACATGCTATTTGTTTTTACGCATTGTGAATGCGCTGCACCGAGAGCGCCATATTATATTTATTATTTAGAATGTTTTAATTCCATAATTATATTTATCTATCTTTAACACATTTTCGTTAAGTTTTTTTTTGTAATAAAGTTCAGTACTATTTTACGTTATGTTTCTATGTTTTTTTTTTTTTACGATCTGACCTTGAAGAAATGCTCTCCTGTGGTGCATTGTGGTTGTACTAGTCTGTTATTGACCCCCTTATTTTTTTTGTTGGGTTATTTTTGATCCCACCCATTAGACATTATCTGCAATAAGTGTCCCACATCCTTGACGTCACCGCGGTTTCCACACTAATACACTTGAGTTGGTATTTTAAGTACCTCCTGGCATTCCACTTCTATTCCCACAGGAGGTCCTTCTCTAATTATGTGTCATTGCTCGAGTCTAACAAAACCAGGCGTTTTGATGGGCCACGTCTTCGCCCTGTCAAGCTGTCTCGCCGAGTGCCGGAATCATGTGTCTCAAGTCGTGTCTCGCGCTGCCTGCGTGTCTGCGCTCCGTTTTGCTCAGCGGCCGAACGCTCGCTGTTATGAAAGCCAACAGATTGCATTTCCTTCAATATCTCGAGCGCAGTCTCGTGTCCAGTGCAATATCCTGTTTTCTAAAAATATCAGCTATTTTTCTTTTATTCATTACTAATGTTCTTTCTCTCTTTCTCTCCGCAGTATAATTTCGTAGGCCGGATTCTGGGGCCACGAGGTCTCACGGCGAAGCAGCTGGAGGCAGAAACCGGCTGCAAGATCATGGTCAGGGGAAAGAGCTCCATGAGGGACAAGAAGAAGGTGAGACTCTGAACATGGTTCTTTTTTCCCCCACCCCAGTGGAGCATGAGACGCTTAATTTTTCTTTACTTCGAATCCAAAATTCCTCCAGAATATTTTAGTTTATTGTTTTATTCATAATGAGCAGTTGAGGTCCGGGGCCTTGCTCAAGGGCCCAGCAGTGGCAGCTTGGTGGTGGAATTTAAACTCACCTATATTCATCTTCCAGCATGTCCATTTTCCAGCTCCGGATCCCCTCCCGATCAGCTTTTCCTCATCCTATCCTACCATAGAGATACACTATATGAGCAAAAGTATTGGGACACACAATTGTACAGGAAGTCTAAGGATGAAACATGAAATTTCATCTTTACCTGACCTTTAAAACCTAAACCTTTTTCAACAAGACAACATGAAGATATGCTTTCTTCGGTTTGGAGTGGAAGATCTCCTGCTATAGAGCTCAACCCTATTGAACATCTTTAGGATAAAAGTGAACATTGACTGCACCTCAGGCCTCCTCACATCACCTACATCAGTACCTGACTTTACTACCACCCTTGTAGCTGAATGAATCTCCACAAATCTGCACGAATACACTCCAGAATCTAGTGAAACAACTTCTCAGAAGAATGGAGCTTATAATAAGAATAAATAGGGAGTAATTGTGGAATGAGAGGTTCATGTATACCAGTCTTACGGTCAGGTGTCCACAACATTTTGTCCATATGGTGTCACTGTTTATTGTATATGATGGGAAAGTAAAAGAAACTTCTGAGTAGGTAAAATGTATTAAAAGCAATGAAAGGATACAGGCAGATTGTAGACGTGTGTGTGTGTGTGTGTGTTGCTGAGCTACGCATGAGCAGATGTAATAGAATCGGGCATGACAGACCAGCTCAGGATAATAACCGGTCCCTGTGCGCTGCTTCCATGTCTGATCAAATGCAGCTCAAATAGAGGTCTCTGAGACAACACAGCCGAGATCAAACCCAGCTCTGTCCTCCTGTCTCTCTCTATCTGTCTCTCATTCTATCTCCAGCTCCATCATCATGCTCTGTCTTTCTCTGCTTCTTTCTATCTTTCCATTCCAGTAACTCTTTAGTCTGTCTTGATACTATTGGCTCTGTCTGTCTTTTTCCCCTTTTTTCACAGACTGTCTCAGTGTCTGTCTGTCTTTTTTTTCCCCCCTTCTTTCATTGACTGTCCATCTGTCTCTTTTTCCTCTCCTTCACTAACTATCTGTCTCAGTGTCGGTCTCTCCCTCCATCTTTTACCGTCTGTTTTTTTTTTTTTTTCCTCCCCTCCTTTAAAACCTGACTGTCTTCGTGTTTGCCTGGATGTCTGTGTCTATCTCTCGTTCTCTCTCACTTGCTGTCTGTTTCTCTTTCTTTCTCACCGTCTCTCTTTCTTTCGCTCACACACATTATTGCTGTAATCTTTGCTCTTTTTCTCTCTGTCACTCTTGACTTTTTCATCATGCCTCTTTCTGTTTGCCTCGGTCTTCCCAAATTTTTCCTCTCTTTGTCCGTCTTTCCTTTCTCTCTCTCTCTCTCTCTCTCTCTCTCTCTCTCTCGCTCTGACAGTCTCTCATACGCTGCCTCTCTTCTTTCTATTCGTTCTTTCCCTGTCAATCCCTTTTCTTCTCTCACTCAATGTGTTTTCTATTGCATTCGTTCCCTTCTGCTATTGCTTTTTCCATCTCTCTCTCTCTCTCTCTTTTCCGTGGTGTGATGTGTGCGCGGATATGTGGAGTTACCCGGCTTTAATCCGGTGCAGGAATAGAGCAGTGGAATGATAATGATGTGTGGGCTTCACCGCTTCACTGTGTTCAGGATCGACTGCAAGTGACGACAGTTTGGACAGAAATAGGATGTTTAGTGTGGGAGGGTTTTGTGTGTGTGTGTGTGTGTGTGTGTGTGTGTGTGTGTGTGTGTGTGTGTGTGTGTGTGTGTGTGTGTGTGTGTGTGTGTGTGTGTGTGTGTGTGTGTGTGTGTGTGTGTGTGTGTGTGTTACCTTCTTACTCATCTTCCACATCCTCCTGCTTCTCCTTACATGTGGAATCTTATTTTCCTTCAAAGTTCTCTCTCTCTCTCTCTCTCTCTCTCTCTCTCTCTCTCTCTCTCTCTCTCTCTCTCTCTCTGACACACACACACGCAGTTAGTAGTAGTTTAGTCTGGCGGGTTTTTTTGGGGGGGTTTTTGTTCTTCACGCGCTACTTTGTTTGTTTGTTTTATGCACTCACACACAGGAAGTCTAGGAAGTAGCTTCTGTTTTGTTGATTGGAGGCGTGCGCTTCCTGTCTCGTTGAGGTACATGGCCGATTTCCCACTATTCCCGGGACAGAGCACCACACAATAAAGAGGGGTGTGTGTTTAGGTCCAGTCGCCACGGTAACGGAGTCTGCGGCGATGAGGGATGGGAAGGAGGGAGGAAGAGAGATGGAGGGAGGGCTCGCTCTGTTGTTCAGCTCTCGCTCGGCGCATTAGAAAGCGTGTCAGGTGCAAGTCCCCTGCCGAGTCCCACAATACACTCGTTCCAAGCAGACACCTCAATTGGACACCGGGAGGGAGGGATGAGGGGGTTAGGGAGAGGGAGAGGGAGGAAGCAAACTTAATGGAATTAATCAACACTGGCCATCTGAAGGCCTCTTGGTGAAATGAAGTGGTGTTTTTATTTACTCGTAAAGCTCGACCTTGTGAAATAATCGTCTCGATCGGACGTGTAAACGATTCAAATAAATTACAGTCTTTATCTGATAAAAAGGAGAATGAAATATTTTTGTCTCCTACATAACACACAATCCTGTTTTACTTCCTGCTGATGGGGACATTCATTCAAATACCACAGACAACACCAGCACAAAATCCCGTCTGTCTGTCTGTGACTTGTCTGTGACTTGTCTGTGTGTCTGTTGGAGACTGAGATACAGACTGAGACTGTGTCTTATGTCTATGACTCGTCTCTCTTAATGTTGTCTCTCTGTCTGTGACTTGTCTCCCCAGGCCTCTGTCTGTCTGCATCCTATGTACTGTTGACTGTCAGTCTGTAACTTTTCTTCATCTCTATCTGTCTAGTTTTGTTTGTATCTTGTGTCTTTGACTCGTGTCTGTTTGTGACTTGTCTTTGTTAATGTTTCTGTGTTTGTAACTTGTCTCTCTGTGGTCGTCTCTTTGAGCTTCTAGTTTTGTCTGCGACTTGTCTCACTTAATGTTGTCTCTTTGTCAGTGTCTTCGTCTGTCTGCATCTTTAGATTTTCAGAGTCTTATGTGCCTGTGACTTGTCTCTGTGTCTTCACCTGACTATAGTTTTGTCTGTGACTTGTCTGTGTCTCTGTCTGACAAGTTTTTGTGTCCCTATTTGTCTGTCTGTGGCTGTCTCTATATCTTTTGACTTTGTCTTTTATCTGCCCATCACATGTCTTTCTCACGGTTGTCTCTGTCTGTCTGTAACTTGTTTCTCTGCATCTCTGTCTGGCTATAGTTTTGTCTGCATCTTATGTGTCTGTGACTTGTCTCTCAGCTTGTTTGTGACTTGTGTTTGACTGTGTCTTGTGTCTCCTTGTGACACTATGATGTGTAGTTGATGTAAGTTGCATGAGTCTTTACCTGTACCGCAGAAAAACTCTTGCTCAGGCTAATTAAAGATCCTGAACAATGAGCTGCTTCAGGTGTGATTCCTGGTTCAGGAAAGCTCTGTCCTGGCCTGTTTCACTGCCTCAGTGTCTTAATTTCGAGACAGTCACCCTCCCCACCTCCTCACGTCTCAGACGGCTTTGTCATTTTTTTTTCTTCGAAGCTCTGAAACGCGAGTCTGTGTGGAAAAATGAGGACTGGAGCTGCTTTAGTGCTCTATACATCCTCTTCTCACTACAGCAATGGAAAAATGAAAAGAAAAAAGAAAACTGACAGTAGACAGATTTCCGTTTCACACTTCTTACCGCAACCAGCACCAGCACCACCACCACCACCCTGTGTTCATCCTTGATGATGATGATGATGATGATGATGATGATGATGATTGAGAGGGGGGAAAGGGGGGGGGGGGGATTGTGTGGCGAGGAGATGATAATTGTTGCTTTGTGAATGGATCTCATGCTGACTGTCTCCTGCTGCTTTTTCTTTGAGGACCAGGGCTGTTAGCGGGCGTTAATGGCTCTCTGTGATGCCCTTTGTGAGAACCAGACCAGTGTTGAAGTTATTGACACCTCCTTCTAGGCTTTCTGAATGGTGTGTGTGTGGGTGTGTGTGAGGAAGCGTACAGCATCACAGAAATTTCACAGACTACAGGAAACAAATTGTTGTACAAATGTACCAGTACTTTTGCTCAAGCTACAAATCTTGTTGCTACAGATGTCAAGTAAGTGGTAGCTCATTAGTTTTGGACTTCCAAAAAGTCCAAATCACACCACCACCAGATGCCACTGCCGGGCTCTTAAACAAGGCCCCTAAACCTCAACTGCTCACAAGGCAGCACATACTACCTCTCTCCCTTAATTTTTTTTTTCTCTTTACCTTTCTTCACTTTTTCTCCCCCACCCTCGTTCTCTTATCAATCACAGTAACACTAGCCAACCTTGCTGGTCTGGTAGCTCATGTATGTGGAAGAGGGCAGATAGCGCTTTCATTCAACCGTTTTTTTTCCTTTATTGCAGGAGGAGCAGAACCGAGGGAAGCCGAACTGGGAGCACCTGAACGAGGACCTGCACGTTCTCATCACGGTGGAGGACACACAGGCACGAGCCGAGATCAAGATGAGGAGAGCCGTGGAGGAGGTCAAGAAGCTCCTGGTGCCAGCGGTCAGTACCTTCGTTTTCTTCTTTTTTTTTTTTTAGTTTAAACTCAACGGACATGCAGTAGCTGCGTGTGTGTGTGTGTGTGTGTGTGTGTGTGTGTATCCTCAAGTGTGTAGAAAAAGAAATCCTTTCAGCAGCGTCCGGCCGGCACACACATGGAAATTATCATCTTACTGAAATGAGTTCTATTCCTTCAGTAGTCTCACATTTTGTAATACACTTTTACTTGCTGACTCAGCAGCTTTATTTGAAGAACAGCTTTCAAAAAGAATGCTTAAAACGAACTATTAATCTATAAAATTACCCTGTGGATGAAAGACACGGGGCTCCTAGTTCAAGTGAAGAAAAAACTTCATTACCACATCCAAAGACATTTTATACAATCGGCTGCCTCTAATATTGTGGTAAGAGTTTTGGAGAATGAGAACATATGGCTGGAAAGTCAGGTGGCCCAGTATAATTTATCCATATGGTGTAGTTCAAAGCGTCGTCTTGGTCTGCTAATTCCCTGGATCTCAATCCTGTCCATGCTATAGAAATATCTCCACACATCTTCATAGGTCTAGTAGAGTCTAGGCCTCATGGAGGACCTGTAAACGCTTAGGCAGGCGGTTTTAATGTTCTGATCTCTGTCTATTAAAAAATTAATCCGAATGTACTTTTGCAATTGTATTGTTACAGATCGAATTCCCACCATAACATGCCACTCTATATAATCGTCTAATACCAAAGATCCAAAAATTTGTGCTCTAATTGACACTCTTTGTTTGTGTTTCAAAAGGAAGTTCCCGTTTTCTCCAATAACGTTCTGTTTTTTGGGTGGGGGTTTTCTCTCCAATGAAATTTATTGAAACTGCAGTTTTGGAAACAGTGGGGAATTTTGGCCGAGCGCGAAGCTTTGCTGTGAGAAGACTTCAGAGAGATTTCAGTATGCATATCGGTAGATTTAATCCCATCCAAGAGCTTACCCCTAACCGCGTCGCAGTGTTGCATTATGGGAATTTGCGCCGGAACTCCCGCTAGAGAACAAATGGCACCGGGCAGCATGTCCACACATTTCCGTTCTCTTTCTCGCTCTTTTTCTCGGTTGCAGCACCTGACTACCCGCCGCGAACAGAAGGCCGAGGCAGCAGTATCTGCTGATTGCCAATGGGGCAGCACGGTAGAGGCCCCTGACCTCTTGAAATACGGCCAGGAGATTTTCCATCTTTCTGCTCTTTATTTTCCATCTCATTCTTTTACCTTCTTAGCTTGTTTAGACAATAATCCTCCGTAAAACTCCGTCCCAAATTGAGGCTTCTACAACAGAGATTCGTTCTCATCAGAAGTGACATTAGCGCTCGGACGTTAGTGGCAGTTGCATTTTCAATACCATTGCGCACGTTCCTATAAGAGGTCGGCCTAATTTGCAGCACAATCAGCCCGATTTCTGGCATTTCTTAAATAATCGGCCGATTATTAGACAGGCGCATCTGACGCATCAAAACCGTACGTGCACGTTCTGCGCTGGCGTGAGAGCGCAGAGCTCTCCCATACCAGCAGTGGCAGTAGTCTGTATTCAGCATCCAAACAAGAGAACCCGGAAAAACTAGCGACGTTTACACCTGCCTTAGTCGTGTCAAGGCATGTCTACTAAGTTGCACAGACGAGCAAGAAAGACGAGTTCCATCGTTGTCGGCTCATCCGCTGAGCTAAATAGCCAATCGGAGTTCTTTCTCGCAGACAAGCTCCACCTCCAATTCAACATGAAGAATCTTCTGAAAAACAGCTGACCCCATCAAACTAGAGACAACAGTGCTGAACACACTGAAGATACTAAAGCCAACCGGGATGGTGTGTCCCGGGCTTTAAGTTCTTATTCTTTGTTCTTAATCTAGCCTAGATTTTATTGGTAAAATTTGAGCAATATTCTAAATAATATGGGGGGGAGAAGAAAATCAGCGTCATATATCGGCAATCGACTGCCCTAATTTCTAAATATCGGCATCGGCCAGAGAAAAGCCCACATGGGTCGACCTTTAGTTAATGTGTTAGCATTTCTATACTATAGGGAGACTCTGGATGATGTGGTGTTTAGCTCAGAATGGTTCATTCCCTATTCAAAACAAAACTTTGGCACATTTATTCCATAGTTATTCAATTTCTTTCTAATGTTTTTTGTTTTTTAAACCACAAGAGGTTGATAAAGGACATAATCATTGCAGGGCAAATGTGATTAAGACACAGCAGGATAATCTTTCTTCCTCAGCTCCCGTAATGAACGGCATCTTCTCCTCATTCAGAAGCATGAAATTACCTTTATTAAATATCCCTGCCAAACACAGAGGTCACAAGACTCCAGGTTTGTTCTCAGACACGATGATGATATGGGGGTAGGTTGGGGGTAGTAGGTGTGCAGTCAAATATAGATGGGCCTTCGGTTTTGCTATTGATTTTTTTTTTTTTCCTTCCCTGCAGGCAGCAGGTTAAAATTTGTAGTCTCGGTTTCCCTTCTTTCGGAAACGACACAGGAATCGGCATGCGAGAACCCGTTTGTGTATATTCAGCTTAATTCAGCAAATGTATTCTTCTGTGCGCATACAGGTACAGAAACAGTGCTCTGGTGACTGCATAAACAGGTATTTCAAAAGGGGTGCAATGAAATGTTGTAAGGAATCGAGAGATTCAGCTCATAGACCCTGTGAACTTTTCAACTCGGAGCGCAACCCAAGGGAAGAGACAGCAACAGAGGAGGGTGAGCGAAGCGGTATAATGGAGAAAGAGAGAGTGTGGAGGAAATTGAGCTACGCTTTCATGTGTGGTTTGTGGTCTTATCCCACTGATTTCCCCTTCCCTTTTCATGCGCGCACACAACCTTCTTCCTCCAATCTCTAACCTTCATATCTCACAACGCCTTACTGCTGTCACCCAGCAGCTCGAACCTTCTGCGGCAGCTTGCACTTGCCGCTTCACTTCTAGTCCCTCCAGCTGTCTTGTACCGCTCCAGTGCCGCCGTTTTTTTTCTTTTTTTCTGAGTGGCTACAGAGATGATGAACCCAGCCTGAGCATTAAGAATCTATCATCAAAACATTGCCGATGGACAGACTTGGGGGAGAAATGAGTTGTACAGAAGTCGCAGAGGGTGAGAGAGGCAGACAGAGTTCTACATGTGTGGAACTGTTGCATCCGTCAAAGCAAGATAGACCAAACCTTAGAACGCTGGGTATGAAAAGGGGGAATACCCTTGGGGGGGGGCTGATTGGTGATTCCATAGCTAGGGATGGTATGATTCATCAATTCAAATGTAAATTGATTTCTCCTCGCTAACCGTTTTACCACCGCTGCTACGTGAATAGGACGTATCGCAGCATTACGGAGACCAAGGAGTGTCCCGAGTGTCACTTGAAATATAAATGAACATGGGTTAGGGTTAGGGTTTGCACTACAGAGGCCTGTCTTGTGTTGACGTGTGTTTGATCGATTCACCCAGTCTAGCCTTAACCTTATCTTTTCAGGTATCTCTGCGTTTCCTTGCCACAGCAGGAATCCCCCCCAGTTGCCGCCTTCACCACAGAGATAACGCCACCCATTCGGTTCATGTTCTGATGTGTGAGCCCATAAAGGCTTTATGTTGGAGTCCTGTTTAGTAATTTATTCCCAGGTATACAGTGCTTGCAGTCTCGCATAACATTTTTCTGTCCTCTCATTATTTTCCTCTCAAGCTGGTACTTGGATTTTTGAGAATTGACAGGGTTACCCGTGGGAAAAGGCCTCTGAGTGTTAAGATCATACAACCCACGCAAAATTCTTCTGTAATCTCTTGAAACAACGACTTTGCTTCCTAAAAGTTCTTTAATATAGCTGGAGGAGGGCGGGGGAAATCCAATCATATTTAGGCCAGTTGTTTTTAAGAATGGAAGGGGGACATGTGCTAGGAGTTCTTCCTTAATGCTAATTAGCTTCTATGATTGTCTTAGCTTGTCATAACCTCTGGTTTCAAGGATATCCTTGGCTGCCTTCCTGTGTTCCAGATGAAGAAACGAATCAGTGTCCCTACTTGAAGCTGTTTTGAGACTGTATATTGTACAGCATGAAAGTAGGGTTAATGGGGGGGGCGTTTGCTTTTTCTCAGCGTGTGGCGTGCGCTTTCATCACCTTCCATCGTGCTTTTCTCAGCACCCGGGTTCATCTTTAAGGTCACGACTAATCTGCACTCAAATAAAAGAATAGAAAGGTATTTTCAGAGACGCAGCTTACACCCTTGGACTGTGAGGCGTTACCCTCCTGAGCCCTCTTCTTCCTTCATGCGCTAATCATGAGGGTACAGAGGAGCTGGTAAAGAAGGATCCTTCACCTTCACCACCTCATTAACGAATCTAGGCCACTATGAGTGCTTCCTTTTAAGCTTGGCTAATTAAACGCTGCGTCACGGGAGTTTTCTGGACTAGCGCAGTGTCGCGTTGTCACATAAGCGCTCTAAGAGAACATCGGGGCTATTTCAAAGTAGACCTATGACTCGGTCTGTAAATGTACCGAGGCTGCAATGCATTTTTTTTAACTGCTCTATGAGAAATCAGTCATCTTGCTTCATCATGTTTTTGAATTCTTTGCTACTTGAAGGCAGGGGTTACCGAGTCAGCCAAATTCTCCTTGGTTTCTTAAAAGGCCACGTAGAGCTTCGGGGTTAGGGGTGGAAAAACAAATGGAGCGAAAACAGCAACTTTGCAACCCTCGGCTTGCTCTCACGACAAATGGACTGTATAAGAAGCAGGCCTACTTGCCTCAAGCTTGCATTTGTGGGGCCTCATTCCCCCCTTTGTCATTCTTTCTTCTTTATTGCTCTTAATGTCTTCCTGTTAGTGTACTTAACTTATTGTTTGGGTCATTTAAAGTGATCTTACTTACTTACCCTTACTTACAGTCTTTGGGTATTTGTAATCCCTGCCTACTACATTTCCTCGAGCGTAACTTCCTCTCTTACTGTCTCCATCTGTAAGGAAAAAAGGCTTCTCACTGGGGAAGAGAACTAGCAAGAAAGAAGATATGGAGACAGACAGATGGTGTGTAATGTATGACAGCCATCGTGGTTCTGTGGGCGTCGCGTCCTCCAACAGCCAAATTTTAGCTGTCAGCTCTCTGCCTGAAGGCTGGCTCAGAGGCCTGTTATGGCCAGCCGGCTCGTCGTGATCAATAAACACCTTTCTCCTGGTACGCGCATAATCTCGTTCGCCTCCTATCAGGCCAATATGACAAACGAGAACAAAATGCCATCTGGTCGCTTGCTGTGTGCGCTTGCGAGCATGCCTTCTTAACTAATTGTCCCATTTCTTTGTATTCCCCCGTTCCTCCTGTCACCTCGGTGCTTTCCTGGCAAGTGCTTTGCAATCGAGCCGCGGCAATGATTTCAGCCATTACCTCATCTGGTTTGCCGTTACGGTTTGACATAACTGTAATTTTATTCATTACCTCACTTGGCACTCGCACTGACATTATGTTGTTTTTGCAAAAATCGCACTGAGAAACACTACAAGACTCCAACACTACTGTTAAGACACATAGTGACCCTGCAAGCTCAGCGCTAACTAGGGGTGTAACAGTACACGTATTTATATCGAACCTTTCCGCTACAGTTCACACGTGTACCGAACGCAATCCGTGTTTTACGTGCGGAACATACGAGGTCGTATCGAAGATGTTCGAGACTTACACGCCGATAGATGGCTGCACAAGGCTGCACGCACAGTCACAGAAAGCACCGCGGTACATAAGTCAGTGTGCCAAAAGACAGCATCCCGTGTATAGGAGCTGTGCAACTGGTGCTGTTCTAAACATGATTCCATCATGGACAGCAACTTCACTCCGGCATCGAGCGCTCCTCACACCTACTTGTGGCTACTCGTCCCTACCAGAAACACGATTTGAATTGCGCATGCTTTAAATTTCTGCCACTTTCCGTCATCGCCAACGTTTTTCCGACGTCGTCGATTCTTTTAGAATTTCTCTTAAAGGAGAAAATAAATAACCTACCTTGTGTTGCTTAAATGCTGACATTTGTAAAAAAAATGCTGAAGATAGAGAATATTTTTGGAAATGTAAATTTTAAATATAAAACATGTATTTATAAACACATCTGTATTTCCCAAATGGGGTCTAACAAACGTCAACTATTTATTGGAATTTTTCTATTTATTTAATTTAATTAAATCAATTTAAATTGTGGCAATTTAATCGATAACTCAGATGAATCTATATAATAAAAATGTGTTCCTTTAATTTATTTTACCAAACCAGCATTATTTTCAAATTGTAAAAAAAAAAAAAAAATAGAAACTGTTCACAAATGTTAATAATATTTGTATTATTTTAAAACTTTACCACAATTTAACCGAACTGTGCCTTAAAATCCGTGATACATACCGAACAGTGAATTTTGTGTATTGTTTCATCCCTAGTGCCAACCCTTTGCTATATATGCTAACTTTTGAACGCCCTTGCCCAATTAGCCTCTTGCCCTACCTGCAGGCAAAAACATGTTCAGCTACATGTGTGATGGTAAGATGCCTGGTCCTCGTTCACTCCTCCTGAAGAACATCAGCTCTTCTTCTGCCTCTTCAAATCATTAAACAGCTTTGACAGCCAACTCAAAGCCCTATACTGTTTATTCCATCAATTTTTCTTTCTTCCCCTCTTTTCCTTCCCTTCCCCGTTTTTCTTCCCAAAGCGAACGGTGCAGAAGCAGCATGCATTAAACCGCTTTGATCAGTCCAGCCAGTCGGGATCAAACAGCAGAGAGGTTTCTATTAAACTTTTGACGTCTCCTTTTCTTAACACGAGAGCCAGATTTCAGTCAGCTGAACCTGCTTTATCAGTGCAGCCCAGACGCTTGTCTGCTTCCCCTTTCGCTCTGCATCGCCATGCGCTTTTTCAGCATGGTTGAGATTCAAATTCCCCTAATAGTGTGGCAATTCAACTTGACCCCTCCATTAGTGCGTCGGCTGTGCTCGCCTTGCCTGATTGAAATTCAGTTTGTCAGGAGCAAATTACACCCCAAGCCATGACTGACACCATCTTCACACAGATTTACCGTCACATCGTCGCTCCGATTTTCTCATAAAGTTTACGGTGCAATACCCCTGATAGCTTTTTTTTTTTTTTATCGTTTGATAACGAGCTTTGCTCATGCATAATTATATAGTCTTATGGTACTGTTTTTGGCATTCATCACTAAGCTATTATTAGCCTGTAACATAGCATTGCCTGTAATTTAAGTGCGTTCTTTCTGAGCTAGATCATGCTTCCCAGCACTATTATGTTGGATATTTAGCATTAAAACCTCAGCTAGAGCTGCCAGCATGCCTCTGTGAACTAAATGCATCTCGGCTGTCTCTCACCAGTCAGCCTTGGCCTGGGTATTTAAAGGAAAGGTGAAGGACATAAGTACAAAATGATTTGGAGCACATCCTCTGAGCTTCTATATCTGGACTACCTCTTTGGACATGCCAACTACCAGGAATAACCACAAGAGACCACTTGGCAGCTGATGGTCTGTTACAACCGATGATATTATGCTCCTGTGTATTTGAGACTGCTATCACTAGAACACCAGAGAGCTCTATTTTAGTAAACCCCGTAAACTGTTGTCCCTCTTCTGTCCAGGCAGCTGTCATACAGCCCGTCCTTTTCTTTATTTATCCTTTTTTCAAATCTCTTCCTCCATTTTCATCACTTTGTATGAAAGTCTTAAGAGGCCATGCATTATATTTTAGTTTTTTCGTGTTCATGACTTTATCATCTCGCGATCTCGACGTAACCGACATCAGTGGACTCTGCATAAAAGCATGTTCTACAGCAGTGGTCCCCAACCCCCGGGTCAATTGGTACCGGGCCGCAGAGAAAGAATACATAACTTACATTATTTTCGTTTTTTATTTATCTGATTCTAAACGTTTTTTTTGGGGGGGAAGGGGAATTACCGGATTCTCCGCCACATGTGTCTATGATTTACTCTTGATGCATGTCATGATGCCTCGGTCACATGTCTTACCTCCATCCGCTACCTTCTTAAAGGGGCTGCTTCGGCCGCTAACACATAATACATTACTGCTAATTTGAAACCCCCAAGCGAGCAAAATGAACAAAAAACACCACGGTGGATTCATGTTTATTATAATATTTAGAAAATACCAGTTTTTATGCTGGTGGCATCATTTTTTTTGTTGTATTTATCCGCCACACCTGAAAGGCTGGTCTGTGAATATATTGTCTGAAATTAAACCGCAAAAAAGGTTGGGGACCCCTGATCTAGAGGCAGCATGATCGCATTCGTTATTACTTTGAACTCGACTCAAACCTAGAGATAAAATTGTAAATTCGATAAAGATTTCAGACTTCAACAAGTACTCCATGATATACACCAGGCACAAGGTTTTCTCGGGATACAATTATGTCGTGAGAAAACAGGTTTTTATGTCGATCATAAGAAAAGTAAGATTTGATGTCGAGTCCACAAGACAACCAAGTCGAAACAAGAAAGGAAAAAAATATAATGCATGGTCTCGTCTGTATCTTTGACTACAACTCTGGATATTTGCTCAGATACTGATGGTCTACATTGGCAACTGACCCATATTCATCTTTTATGTGAGCGCATCTGATCGCCTAAAACACCTTCCATTTCACCCGTCAATATCAATTTAGATTCATGTTCGTCATGACCAACAAACAAAACTTCATTTCAGAGAAAATCAATCACAGTGAACATAAAGTAGCCCAGACTTTGGATCGGGTAAGTGAGAAACCATGACCGCTACATTGATTTCCGATTTGTTGGGAAAATGTTTCTAGCACTGTTTGGATTTTGGGCGCTTCCTCACAGGTTTGCTTGAACCGATTCCCATAATATCAAACGACTCATTTTCTCAAAGGATCTGATCCAAATCCGGGTCGTGGCTCAGGCCTGGTTTGGGATCAAATTTTTTGCTTCTAGAAAATTCTGGGATAAAACCTGATCTCTTGTCACGTCGATGCAGAAAAAAGATTTCGGGAATGTGAAGAACGTAGTCCTCCTTTTTCATCTATCCAATCTTTTTCTTCTTCTTTCACTGTTACACTCCACCTCTTTCCTTGTTCTTTCCTTTCCCAGATCCCCCCTCCTCTAATACAAATGCATTGCTGCCAAACCAGGCCTGCTGACCAGAGGTCATTTCTTCTCACATGACCACGCTAATCCTTCCTGTCTGGCATGTACTTCAAACACCCAACCCTGCCTGCTGCTCTGATCTCCGCCAGTCTAACAGCAGGGACAGTATATTTCTGAAATGAAATCTTTTTTTTTTTTTTTTCTGGTCATATGATTCTCCTGTGCGGCAGAGGAACGATTCTTGTATCGTGCAGTCGTTTCCTCAGGAATTTAGACGCACGATTTATAGTAAACCTATTATTTTTAAATGTTTCTCGACTGCGTAAACATCGAACGAAAACAAATTTCTTGAGCAGCCATGCCTCCATGCCTCACAGCTCATCAAGTTCTTTGTACATCTACACCACCCCCTGCATGTTTACAGCCGCACACATAAGAGGCCGCCTTCCTCATTGACACGCCAGATTCAGACTGTATAACGCGACCGTAATAAGCGCCGCGTATAAATGTCACGCAGAATTGCTTTTTTATGCATTTTTGGAAACGACTCGGGCCATTTGTGTCTTCCAAAACGGGTTATTTGGCAACAATTTGTCTCTCAGAGACAGCCTGAGCTTTACACATCTGCACTGATGATGCTAAAGTAGTGCGTTCGGTTGCCTGAATGAGGATTCGCTCAACAACGGAAATGAAGCCGCTGTGCAAAAATGCAGTAGTCCCTTTGCTTTATGGGATTTTCCACAGTAATTATGATCAGTTCAGCGGATTCAAATTTGTATTTGACTCATCTAACTTGCGTAGGAATATCCAATGGTGAATTTAGCCTGATCACGCAGAGAAAAGGAGTTCCCAAAACATGCTGCATTAAAAATCTTTGTTTATACACCATTTCCAAAAGTATTGGGACACCTGATCTTTCCTGCTATATGTGGTTCTTTTCCAAACTGTTACCACAAAGCTGGAGGCACTCAACCGTACAGGACGTCTTGAGATGCGATTTAATAAAATGTACAATTCACTTGAACTTGGAAACCCAAAACCTGTTCCAGCATGACAATGCCTCTGCGCACAAAGTGAGATCCTTGAAGATCTGGTTTACATGCTTTGGAGAGGAAGATCTTGAGTGGCCTCCTATAGAGATCTGATCTTATTCTTACTGAATACCTTTGGGATGAATGTGAAAGCTGACTACACCCCAGGTCTCCTCACCTACATCAGTACCTGCCTTTCATAATACCTTTATGGCTGAACACACACATCCATAAACACACTCCAAAATCTAGTGGAACATCTTCCCAGAAGAGTGGAGGGAATTATAAGAGCAAATTAGCAGTAAATGTGGAATGCGACGTTCAAAAATCACATACCGTACTTATGACCAGGTGACCCAATACTTTTGGAAATAGTGTATGTGAGCTATGGCTAAAAAGTTGCTTCTGTCAGGGAATTCTTACTTGTCTTACGTGTTTCTTTGCTCTTTATAACATGCCGTATTCAAGAAGTCCCAGAGTTACGATGATTTAACATGTTAGATTTTACACTGACGATCGTGATACTACTTTCTTTCGGCTTCTCCCAATACGGGTCGCCACAGCGGATCATCCGCATGTTTGATTTGGCAAGTTTTTACGCTGGATGCCTTCCCTAACGCAACCCTCCCCATTTATCCGGGCTTGGGACCGGCACTAAGGCTTGTGCAACCCTAATGGCTGGGGTCGGTTCCCTGACCGGGGATCGAACCCGGGCCCAGGTAACCTTCTGACGATCGTGATACAAAATAAAAAAAATATATAAAAATAAATTTTTGTGCAGCATTTAAATTTTCGTCCAATACATTGGGCCACTGCCAGGATGTACACATCTCCCACTTTGTGTGATGCCTCGTTGTTTATTTCTTGCTCCAAATACATACCGTAAATTTGAAACCTTACGGTAGTGGTAGTAAGTTGCCATGTTTTGCTAAATGATGTGTTGTAATTTTTTACATTATTAACAAACTACAGTAAACTACCCCCATACTGTCTTGACTTAAAATATTTTTAGGTTATATTGAGGTAACTACCTGATTTTATACCATATATTTAACGTTTTTATTTTTACAGTGAACCGCTCATTCACAAATCATTGTTTTCGATGAAGCTTCTATTATAAAGTGCTACTTATCAGTAAATTATCGTGTACTTGTTAGGGTTTTTTTTTTTATTAAATATAATTACAAGGTGTGCTGACGGCTTTAAATAAAACATTTTCCTGTTAAGGTTATGTACCCGTCTCGTTTTCCGTTTTGTATTTGTTTCACATTTGCTCCATTTTCATTCCCGGAATTTCATTCTCTTTCAAGTTAATTGCATTTTCCAAAGCGATAAACAATGAATACACCTATTTTTCTCCTCCCTTCCACTGTTTTGCATTTGCTACGCTGCCTTGAGCAGTTAAAAAAAAAAAAAAAAAAAAAAAAAAACGAGGCCGACGTGCAATTTATAGAGTCTGACATCTCATCATGTTTGTTTTTCCTTTTTGTTTCGGTGTAATGGTGCTCATCTTGACTGGGGAAGCTGAACGCTCGCTCATGATGCGTCGGTGGGATTTCAAACGCTCGCTCAGGATGGTGTATCGCTTCCATTGGTGACCGCAGGGCCTGTTGGCGTTCACTTAAACACGCGGATTGCTCACGGTGTAAACTTTTCCCAACGGATACAGAGGGATTCTCGCTTTTGTTTTATTTTTTTCCTGAGAGCAGTTTGACTACGAGAATATCGGGGAATACCGCAGGTGACCATGATTCAAGGAAGGCACTTTCTTGTAGGTAGGCTTCCAGGCCTGCATCTACCCCCAGACTTGTGTGCATGTGTCTGATCCGTTGTTTTGTTTTTTGCTCACGGGATGCTACACGTCCCTTAAGATTGTTCGAGAACATCTAAAAGCATGGAAAATGTTCAACTGGTCCTAGCCTTCAAGCAGTATTTTTGTATTCTTTTTTTGTCTTGCTCAGGGGACAGGGGGTTTAACAAAACAATGGAAAGAAACTAATACAGTTTTACCAGAATTTGAGTACTTGTGCTGCAGAAACGTGCGCACTAGGGATGGGTAGCGAAAACCGGCATTTGTTTGGACCGACACATGATTGGGTCAAGACCGGACCTCCCGATAAGCTTCAGGACAAACAGTACAGTTATCGATACTTGTGTACAGTCAATCAGTACTAATTGCAATGTTAAAACTTTCAAAAGGGTGGACTCGCTTCACAAAACTTCGTGACACCTGTGTCAAATGCAATATATGCAGTAGTGTAATAGTGAACAATGGAGGCAACACTAGCAATATAATTAAACATTTACAAACAAAACACGCCATCTACATCGCGCAGTGCGCTGTGTTTACTCCCCTGCCTCAAGCGAACGCAACAATAATTATACAGTAAAGTCTTTGGTTAGTACTAGTACTCTATGGAGACACCGCATTGGTTTTAAAATGTAAATCTGTATATGAATAACAGCATTGGAAATGCTAGGCACATTCAGCGAGGAACAGAGTCCCCGACAGACAGACAGAGTCCCCGACAGACAGACAGAGTCCCCGACAGACAGACAGAGTCCCCGACAGACAGACAGAGTCCCCGACAGACAGACAGAGTCCCCGACAGACAGACAGAGTCCCCGACAGACAGACAGAGTCCCCGACAGACAGACAGAGTCCCCGACAGACAGACAGAGTCCCCGACAGACAGACAAGCTGGTTCAGGTGCAGTAGATCAGTTAATTGCTAGAGACGCCAGAATTCTTTATTACTTTCTGTTGTGCTCCAATCAGTGCACTTGTTAGCAGGTTTTGGTCCCTGTGTGTACCTCCAACCTAAACTACAGCTGGTTTAAGGCTAACAATACAGTTCCAAACATTATTCTCATTCTCTCTCCAAAAGTAGCATCATATGAACATATGAACATCATATGAGACGTTCCCCATTTTACGAACCTTCGCAGATACGAACAAACCTGTCCTCCAAAATGAAATTTGTTCACAGTTGAAAAAATAAAAAACGGAGGAGAGCCGCCACTAGCTATTTTTTTTATTTATTGATTTTTCTTCTTTTTTTATTACTTAATACAAAATATTGTAGACAGTATTTCGATTTGTTTTAGAATATTGTTTATTTGATAGTATTTGTAGCTCTTCCATCATTAGGAGATATGCATATTCAATAACGAACACAGTAACAACGTACTAACAAATCCATGATACGAACGGTCTTTCGGAACGTAACTCGCTCGTAAGGTTGGGAGCGTCTGTATTTATATACGGCAAGATTAAGTACGAAGTGTAACTCCTCTTAACTGCCACATAAAGGGTTTAAAGGAACGTTATTTGTGGGAATGTGTACAAATTAAGGACCGTTTTCCCAGACGAGATTCAACACAGCTGCAATCGCTCGTTCCGCTGCACCACGAGGAGTCGACTCGCATGCGTCCCGCCTCATTAGGGGCGGAGGCTCAGAACGGAAAAGTCCAGGCTGAAAAAAAAAATGACAAGATTCAGATCGCAGTAAGAACAGTGGATGTGGGGAATTCTGGAGGGGAGCCGATTAAAGTTTTGCATCGTGCTGATAACCACTTCAGAATATTTTTCAGAATATTTCTCCCCATTATTTCAAATCCGCTGGAACTACCTCTGCCACCACCTTGTGAAATTACTGAGCCTTGTCCTGCACTCCTTTTTAAAAAGGTTTCAGGATAAATCAAATAAAGCCAATCCATCATGGCCTGACTCTAGAGGGTAGTCCTGGCTGTAATATGTCCTGGCTCTCTAAACATCCCCCTGCGGATGTCTTTCCAGGCGCCTCCCTTTGAACATCAACCTGATCCTTTTAGTTGGAAGAGAACAGTTGCACAGCTGAGCAGTTGGTGTTTTGTGTAGTTGTCTGGCGTCACAAAATCGATCTCCCCCGCAGGGCTTTCTTGCGCCGCACTGCCCCACCTGCCCTATCGTCGGGGTTAAGGGGTAATTATCTGCAGTTCCTTGCCGCCTGCCAGAATTCTGCTCGTGTTTTGGAAAGTGCCAATAAAATCTGTTGATAGAGGTTGCTTGAAGTGGGCTTGTGTAGCATTTGGTGCTAGCAGGCCCCTGGGCTTTTGTTTCAATGTGAGCTGGCAGCAGCTTGAACCTGCAGTTGCTTTAACTCCGATACCCAGTCATAATTTCAGCACTTTCTGGTTGCCACACACAGAAGAATTCCCATCAAAAAGCTTTTCATTTTGGAAAAACCCACACCCTGCTGTTTGTTGCTGCTGTTCTCAGAGGTTTCTCAATTTAGGTGACTCTTGATCTAAATAACATTGTCCTGATAAGGTTGTGGCCTTTGGAGAGAAGGCGAAGATTTGTTTGTCACCACGCTCGGTTTTGAAGACCTCTGTAGTCAGGGATCGCGGCTGTGGCTCGCGATTTTGCAGATAATAAACGGCAGCAACTCGTAACTGTTTTGTGCCTCTGACCTCCACAGCTGACACGATCAATTACAGTGTCTAATTTAACTTTAATGAGTGCCGTATCCAAGTCACCATACCGAGGCATGTGAAAGAGCTCAGCACTAAAGTCGACAGTTATTATGGTTTAATTGCTTTACTTACATGCCGTGATCGAACGCCGTGTTTAAGACAACCAAATTCTTTGCATGGAGAAAAGTGCTTCTTGTTTTCATCTTGGCAGGAAACGAGAATGATGAAGCCTTAAAATATCTGTTGCAAGTCGATTTCTCCATGACTGCTGATTCTTGCTTTCTGATTTATACCAGACTTCCCTTTTGCCTCCAAAAACCCAACCAGGGAGAGTTTGAACAATGTGTTCTAAAGGCTTTTAGTTGCGCTGAGGTCATGGCATATGGTGGCTCGGGTGGCACGGATCAGCTTAAACTCCCAAATCTCTGAATCTGATGCAAATCCGGCAGTGTTTAAAGCCACAAATCATCCTTGCCAAATCCCCTTCAAGATATTCCAGGCTCGATTGGGGAGGTATTAAGGGATCACAGTGACAGAACAATAGATTGTCTTGCCGAGGAAACTAAACAGAGAGAGAGAGAAAGTGAGAGAGACTAGCAGACCGATGCCTCATGAGGGGTTTATAGTGTGTTGTGCCAGTCTAAATTGTGTATCACTTAAAATATTTTCTTTTAACAACCCGAATCCTTCCCTACTGTCCACTTGTTTTGCATTCTGCTAGGGCGTATGTCGAGTTCATGCCAACATCTGCGCTTCCGTTTAAATACCTTCCCTGAGTGCCGATGCCCTACATATTACACGCTGACAAATCCTGTTCTTTTTTATCCTTGCCTTCATTTAAATCATCCACCTTGTGCTTGTACTTCTTTCCTTTTTTTTCCCCCCTCTTTTTTTTACACTTCATATCTGTCACATTCTGGTGTGAGGTAGGATTAGGTCGAGCTGAGCGATGTGATAAAAGCGAGTATTTGAGAGGGTTGAGAGGGCGTTCTTGTGCTTGTTCCTCGTCTTACAGCCTCCTTGTAGTGTGTAAGCAAGGTACGGGGATAGTGTTAGGGTTCCAGGTTGCATGCTGTGGCGTGGTAGAGGTGGTTAATAAAGCTTGTTCATCCAGGGCACCGTTTTATAGACCACTCCTATACAGCTTTCTAAGTGCTGTTCTTATCTGTGTGAAGCTGTTATGAGACATTGTAAAAAGTGCTATGCAAATAAAAATGTAACCGTTTAAAGGCATAGGCAAACTAGGCAAATGCCTAGGGCACAACCAGCTGGAGGGGGCGCCAGTGAGTACCCATTGCCTTGCCGCCTCTGCCCTTACCCATTTAAAGTATTTACCCGTTTTTAGCTAAAGTTTAATATACAGTATGTTTCCATTGGTTGCGAATTATTTGTACGGTGTTGGGGGTGGAGCATTGTTGTGGGAGGGTGGAGCCAATAGAGTGAGGAATAGAATCTCACATAGGGTGGCCAACTTCCCCAAGGAACTTCTCCCAGGACTTCCACTTTTTTCTACTTGCACAATGGATTAAAATGACTGACTGAAAGTCAAAACCAGAGACCATCTCTTTGGGTGGGGAACATTTGTGGCTGTAAAATCTCCCCTTTCCTATATATCAAAAATTATATATCCGCATGGGTGTGGTTTTAATCTGTAAAAAGCTTAGTTTTTTTTTGACAGCATTATGCTAATATGACAAAATACCACATTGTCAAAGATTTCTGGACGTTTTTATATTCAGTTATTCTGTTTGAGAAAACTCCTGACCCCTGTGTAGATTCTGTTCCATGTCTCCTAGCCTAGTCTGGGGACCGTTCTGTCGGCTTTTGCACAAGCTGTATTGTGTAAAGCGTGGGTGTTGCAGAGGGTCCGACGTTTTTCTGGTCTTGCTTCACATTCGCAGTCAGAACTGAACAAACATCGTGTGATTTTAGGGTTGTTTTTTTTTTTTTTTGTGGAACATTTGTACACGCAACAGCTGTTTCCCAGACACCGCCTTTTGTTTATCGTAAAATATGGACGAAGCGAATAGAACAGGAGGACTAGGACAGTGTGGTACCAGAATGATTTTAATGTAGTAAATAGGTTTAGGACATAGTGACAAGAAAGAAAGGGAGAAAGTAAGAATAGGGACATGTGGTATATCGGTGGAGAAATTCTAAGAGCCACCAGGAAGAAGGAAAAGAGGAAGGCCAAGGAGGAGGTTTATGGATATGATAAGGGAAGACACACAGAAGGTTGGTTTGAAAGAGGCAGATGTAGAGAACAGGGTGGTATTGGGGACGGATGATCCGCGGGGGCGACCCCTAACGGGAGCAGCTGTAAGAAGAAGAGAACAGTGTTACTCGCATGTAGTAAGTTATTTATGAAGGTCTTTTCATTGTCGATATACAGCTTTCGATGTCCCAGGCGACGAGGACCCCCCCCCCCCCACCACCACCACCACCACCCCTCTTTACTCTGCTCCAGTGCCTGCACAAATAGACCACTGATTTCATTTTATTCCTCCTGATAGCAGCAGGTTTATTAAGTAGCTTGTGCCTCTCTCGAGTCTTTTTCACCCTGTTCTTTTGGCTTTCGCCTCATGGTGGTTGTATATGAGAGAGAATTCTCCTCAGCTATCCTGGATTCCTGCTGCCCAGTGACACACTGCTCTCAATAAATGTCTTCACTCGGACATTCCTCTCCTGCTGTCTCTTCCTCTTTGTCACCCTGTCAATCTCTCTCTCCGTTTTTTTTCCATCTGTCTTTTTTTTTCTGCTTTGCAAAAGCCTTTTTCACCCCTCTGTGGTTGGCACAATAGTTTACAAAAAAGGTATCTTCTGCAGGTCAGCGAGGTTTCTTTTTATTCAGAGTCGAGGCAAGAAACCTTGCTTGCTCAGATATCATTACTGAAGTCTCGAGGTACCGCATGACTGAAAACGGATATGAAACATCAGTCTTGCGGCTTCTGTACTAATTAACCTGCTCTCCGGAGTATAGGCTTTGCTAGGTGGGGGTACCGCGGGGTTATGAAGGAGTTCCTCGTATGCTTTGGAGAACACGGCTCGAGGGTTTGCAATCCACATACGCTGTGCTCCGAAACCGGGGTTGCCGGAATGAGATTACACACGAGTCCGGTGTTTTTAAAGAGGCGCAACCAGATACCAAAGTGGCGAGAGCAACTCGAGTAGGGAACTAGCTGCTGATATACACCCATAACTTTTTTTTATCTTGTTGACACCGTGACAAACTGTGGCACAGCACGTCCAGAACATCAGCAAGACGAAAGCTTGCCAGCCCAGGAAACGGCATCGGCTTGCGACTTCTTCTGTACAAACGTTACTCAAACTGTGTAGCTTTTTTGCTAACACTCAATGTTCCCTGTCAAGCTGACCGTTCTGGTCAAGGTTCTGTATTTGGGGTCGAGCGTAGGTTGGCAGATGCGAGACAGAGTGTTTCTGCGTTTATTTGGTTTGGTCTGTATGATTCATCGGCACAGGGCCTCAGTCGTCTTCACCTTTCTTTCAACTCTCATTAGCTCTTTTGAAATCCCTCTTAAAACCTTTAAGAGCTTCTCTCCTTCCATCAGAGGTCTGGTGCGTGGATGCTGTGTGCACTCTGGGCTCGATGAGTCAGGTCTGGTCACGAGTAAGCTGAGCGGGAGAGACCGCAGCCTTCACCTTCAGCTTTCACCACTGACGTTTGGGCTTAAACCGTTTCTGGATTTGTCTTCGGCATTACTTTGACGCACACAGTCATAAGGTGCACCTGCACAAGCTGACTCGGCGATCCAGACTAAAACACAAGCAGATATTAAGAATTCTACACACTTGCATACAGAGAAAAAGAGTGAGAGACACACAATCACACCCAGGACGATGATTATCCATATATTCTGGAATGCATGACTCAGTATTCATCAGTCGAGCGCTCGGAGCATCTTCCTGCCTGTATTAGCTTTGTACGATCATACAGGGACTTTTTGGAACTTTATCCTCCTCCACACCATCGTCTCTGACTGCTTGATGAGCATCATCTCAGGCTGACATGTTTGTCAGACCGTGAATAGTCTTCAGAGTACCAAAGGAAAAAAAACAAACGGAACGCAATCTTTTTCTCTTATTCACTTTTTTTTCTTTTCCCCCACACTTCTGCCATGACTACGTTCCACTCAGGTGTCTAATTAACTTTTCACATGATGGCGCTGACGCTTCAGACTCGGGTTCGGATTACGGCAGAGAGCCACACACC
Organism: Silurus lanzhouensis; assembly: GCA_039877035.1. Taxonomy (NCBI): domain Eukaryota; kingdom Metazoa; phylum Chordata; class Actinopteri; order Siluriformes; family Siluridae; genus Silurus; species Silurus lanzhouensis. The sequence continues at coordinate 3,772,382 of JBCEWE010000214.1, read as the reverse complement.
GCGTCTCCGATTTTAATTTTTTTTTGGCAAGGCTGCCGTTTTATTTATAGAAACATAAAACCAAATCAAGAGAAAGGGAAACGGCCATGGAACCTACATTCGTGAAGCGAACGCACAGCGAGTCTATAAGCAAAAAAAATTCCCGAATCGGAAAAGTAAGCATCTTATTCGAAGCATCCTGCACGCCAGCTGTGGCCTACCCGCTGATCAGAATATCAGGCTTCTGGATCGTGATTTATTTTCTTCCGTATGAATTTCCAGCATGTTATGCTATAATAGGTCTTAGAGCCCTCTTTTTTTTTTTTTTTTTTCCCTCTCCTGCTTAAGGAGTTCTCACATTCTTTTTAACGGACACCTTGAGCCTTGAGCTTGTGCTTTAATTCCTGCGTGATTTCTGACCCGAAGCTTCAACTCCAACAGCTGCAGTCTTATTCAGCGATGAGTTTTATTATAGATAAAAAGCACTAATTTACCTTCACATTCATGTGTGTAGGCAGGCAGACAGCAGTGTGCTGCTATACAATGCGTAACAGTAGACATTTAAAAGAACTCGCGTCCAGACGCCAGGACACGTTGCAACCAGACTTTATCATTCTGAGAAATTGGATTTTCTTCAGAGTTTGTGGTAAAAAGTCTGGAGTGAAGACTGAAAACAGAATTTATTATCCCCTGAGATTTCTATAAAGGGTTAATGGATGGATAGATTCATAGATAAGTGGATTGATGGATGGATTGACTGATGGGTGGATTGATGGACTAGATGGGAGGAATGGATAAGTTGATGGATGGATGGATTGATTGATTGATTAAAGAATAGATGGATAAGTTAAGATAAGCTTGTAGCTGATCACCTTCAGGATTAATAAAAAAAATAGTGCAGTGATCCAGTTTGAGTCTTTTAGCGAGTTCTGTTAGTGGCATTAAAATGTGGCTTCAACCAACCGGTGGGGCGGGTGGGGGTTGTCTTTCTGACTGTGCGTGTGTTTGGCTTGTGAGTGGTACAGCTTTTTTGTCGTGTGTTGGTTTGGAGATGGGAGGATAGCATTTCTAATTGCTTCCTTGTGAATAATTTCCTTGCTCTAATTTAGCGGTAATGAGCACAGTCGCTGCCTGCGTGTTTATTTATACAAGCTGAAATTGACAGGGCCGGCGTTTTCTCTCTCTCTCTCACACACACGCGCACACACACAGGGGCTATGAAACAAATAATGTACTATAATGTTTTCTCCTCTTCTTCATCTACAGGCAGAAGGAGAAGACAACTTGAAAAAAATGCAGTTGATGGAGTTGGCCATCCTAAACGGAACCTACAGAGACACCAATATTAAAGCTCGTAAGCGCGCGCGCACGCACACACGCCCACACGCACACACACACACACACACACACACACACACACACACACACACACACACACACCACTCATTCACACACACTCACCTATACTCCTCACTCTAATCCACATACTCACTCATTCAGCTCATTTACACACACACACACACACACACACTCACACACACACACCTCTCACTCACTCACATTCATCTCTCCTGCTCTTCCTCTCTCCTGTTGAAAGTTGTAAATGTAACGTGAGCAGCTAAAATCACTCTCACATGCTGTATGATGTGTGTGTGCGCCTGCACCACGGATTCCCTGTAATCGTACCAAGCTCAGGAATTCATATTCTCATATTTCCACATATGGCTCCTCCTCCTCATGAATATTAATGCTGATGCTCCTTTTCAGGGAAAATGGGATCATTAATATTTATGACTAGGACACTTTTTTTTCTTTACTGGCTGTATGTTTTTGTAATAAATTTTTCTTTAATATGAGATGGAGAGAAAGAGAGATATAGATATAAAGATCTCGTCCACATGAAGGCGGTTTCAGTTTGGCTCTGCCATGTTGCTCGACCCGAACAAAACACTATTTGCTTTATAATCTAGTAATTATGGTAAAAACCACTGATGGCCGAACACTAGTTTCTCACAAGCATTTATTAATAACCCTTCGTGTATTCTAATAACCTCAGAAGTGACTGTGATGAGGGTTTATAAACCATTGTAGCAACCTGTTCATAGTTATTACAGTCCAAATCCATCTTTATGGGTTCTTGATTGAAACTATCCAAAGTACACTCAAATCTTCATGTGGGAAGGGTATGAAGAGGGGTATGAGGATGGATCTTGTAGATCTGGAAAACAGGAGGAGAACTGCCACATTGGTGTAGCTCTATAAAGAATCATTTCATAATGATATTCAAACGCTGTACAGTCAGTGATATTTTGTTTTACTGTTCACCCCTGTCTAATCTGTCTAATTCAGGTGGCATTTCTGTAATGTTCGATACGCCCCACCTTCTGGATCAAATTCCCATTTCACAATTATTAAACGTCCCTGTTTGATATCCAAAAAAATCCAAATTTTATTTATATAGCACCTGTATAAATGCAAAAATAGGGCATTCACAACTCGCAAAGTTTCCGGTAACGTTTTATGGGAACTTCATCTGGAGGATTTTGGAAATATTCCAAGTTGGAAACTTACCAGGAATTTTTGGGAATTAATTAGAAATTTGAGAAAATTGATATAAACTGTATCATATGCAAACATAAATATAAACATTTTGTTAGGTCATAAGCTGACATGCCTGTGAACGACGATATTTGTCTTTGATTTAATTCTATCGTTATGTAAGTTTTAAACACATTGTGATATTTAGTACATTTACATAATTACTCTGCAATTTTTTGATGAGCAGGATTGAAGAAATTGTGTTATGTTAAGTATAGTACATGTAGGGGGCGTGGCCTGAGTAGCCCTGCAGTAAGTGTGCGGTGTGCAGGTCAAATTGCATTGAATCTGGTAGTTTTAACGAAGATTATCCCGCAAGATTTTTTATTCCAAATACATTTACGTTCCCAGTTATAGGCTAACCTGCCATTTTGTAAATTTCCAGTCTATTCCCATGGAAATGTTCCAGTCTTGAAAATTCCTGCAACCCTATTTACAAAAAAATATCAGACAAGAAACACTGATTAAATGAATTAAAACGTAAAATCCTTTAGAAATTAAAAGCCGAAGAAAAAAAGTTGGGTTTAAAAGTAGTCTGGCGATATTTCGGGGCCACATGCGGAATGCTTACAGAGATCATGTCAAGCTGCTCACATGCTTTGTGTTTGTTTATTTATTTATTATGATAGTAATGATTGTAGCTAGTGATGTAGAGACGCACTGACCAGATGAGACCTTTCAACTTCTGTACAATATATGAATGACTCAATGATTTTAACCAACATGGCCGCCACAACTCGTCCACACCGCTGCATGCTCGCTGCGAGAGATGCTCTGGTTTGCCACGATCATGTGACCTTTGCTTTGATTTTTGTTCTGTGCATCGAATTTGTTGTTTGTGTTTAGTTCATTTATTTGCCCTTTTATTAAGTTGCTTATAGGGCTTGTTTTTGGTTTCAGTCTCGAGTTGTTGTTTTTTTTGTTCACTGTTGATCATTTGCATGAACTAATGAAATTTTTTTTCCCTTCTTTCTTTTTTTTTTTCCTTCCTCTGTTTGTTTTTCCGCTTCCACTAAAAAATGTAATCTCCAAATCTGCTTTCGCTTCTTTCTCTCTTTCTTCTTCCACCTGTCTTTTTCACGTCCACGCATCGTAAATGTGTGTCCTTAATATTTAATACAACTGTCCCGCCCTTTCATCCTCCTTTCATCCTCCATCTCTTTCCTTTCTTCTATCTGTTTTTCCGCTCTGTCTCTCTTTCACCAGCGAACCTTGCCTTCTCTCTTGCAGCGGCGGCCGCAGCGGCTCAGGGCCCTCGGCTGATCGCCGCCCCCGCGGGTCAGGTACTTCCTCCCGGCGCCCTGCGGCCCCCGACCCCGGGCGGGGCTCCTATCATGAACCTCATCCGTCCCGCGCAGATGCCCGCCATGCTGCCCAACGCCACCCCAACGCTGGTGCCCCCGGCGCCGGACGCAGGCATAATCTACGCCACACCCTACGACTATCCGTATGCCTTGGCGCCGACCTCCCTCCTGGAGTACCCGATCGAGCACGGAGGCGTCCTAGGTAAGCGGGCGTGGGGGCTTGGTGCTTCAGGCTTCGGCGGGCATCAGGACGGCACCGCCGCAATGTTTTACGGGGGCAGCTTTGACATGGCCATGCCAAGCGCTGCCCAGGACTTAGTTCAAGGTAAATACGTGCTAAGTAGCTGAGGCCTGGTGTTGGACAGGGGGTGATGTAAGGACAGATGTGTGTGAGACAGGTGGCGAGGATGCTTCCTCATTTAAACATGACAGTTTCTCTATCCATTTATCTCCTGGGCTTTTTTTTGTTTATTTGTTACTGCCCAGGGTTCTGTAGGGCAAAACAAAGTCTGTGCAAGCTAGGACTCCCTTGTGTACACACACACACACACACACACACACACACACACACACCCTGTCAACATTCAGAGTGATAGGGACATGCTTGCTTGCACACCTTTCTCTCTCGCTCACTTCATCTCTCTGTCTCTCTCTCTTACTTTACCACCCCCCCTTCACTTCATCTCTCTTACTCATTTTCTCCTCCTTCTGTTATTTCCTCTTTTCCCCATTTCTTTCTCTCTTTCTCTCTCTCTCTCTCTCCTGCTCTCCTGAGGTATGTCAGGCAGTCTGCATGGTTGCTTGTAAGTCCTGCAGTGAGTGGTCAACACCCCCCACCCCACACACACACACTCACACCTTTATCCTCCTCCGTCTTTATCATCTTATCTTGAGCCCTCTGGTCTCTGCACTCCTCTTCGTTCCAGATTGAAAGTTCTTTTCTATAAACAATGAGGGAATTACAGAGACGAATCCCTACACAAGATAGTCTACAGATCCTTCAGTGGAGCAGGAGGAGGATTAGAGTTCTCTCATGTTCTCATTTTCCGAACCAGATACTGATTTAGAACTTTTCATTTATTTCCCTCTGTTTCTCCTGCTTCATTTTTCTAACTTTATCCTCTATTTCTCTCCATACATCTCCATCTCTGTGTATCTCTCTCTTTCTCTCCCTACTTCTGTTTTATTCTTCCACAAGATTTCCCCTTTTCTCCATCTCCTTCCATTTCTCTTTTTCTGTCTCATTCTGCCCCCCCCTTTCGGTCTTTCTTCCTTTCTTTCTTTCACTGCCTCTGTCTTTCTTTTAGTCTCCTTCCTTCCCTCTCCTTCAGTTTTCTCTACTCTGACACCCCCCACCCCTCCTCTTGCTGTCTTTGTTGTTTTTTTTTTTTTTTTTACCCCGGCCAAAAATTAAAGACCACGACTAGAAAACAGACACTTTATTCTCTCTGACCTCAGAGGACATCGACCTCATTAGTAATGTTTACGACTCAGTTCCTAATGGACGTGTTGTTTTTTTTTTTTTGTTTGGGTTTTTTTCCCCTTGCCCACCTGTCTCAAAATGACTGTGAAATCCCTGGGTGTTTTATGCTGCATTTAGATTCTGAAGAATATAAAATGTAATGAGCATGCATTAGGAGTACACTTTGCATTCCTAGTCATGGTTTTCTTCATAGACATAGTGTGAACTTTTATTTATATATATTTATAAGTGTACACTATATGGACAAAAGTATTGGGACACCTGATCATGTTCATTATCAAAAATTCAAGAATTTGATTTAACATAAATGTGTTTAAACATTGATAAGGCATAAACATTATGGTTTTATACATTTATCCAACTGTAGCTTCTGTAGTTAAATGTGCTGAAGAAGTTGAGGCTGTTAATGTTTAATGGGTCAGGATTGTTTTGGCTGCGAAAGGGGGACCAACACAATATTAGGCAGGCGGTCATACGTGCCTCATCGGTGTATATACCGAATTCAGTAAACTCGCAGTAAATGTAACTCCAGTGTGGCAGTGCCCCTGTGCACAAAGCCAGCTTCATAAAGATATGGTGAGCATGGGTTCCAGTGGAAGATCTCCTGCTTAACAGCTCCAATATCAACCCTTTTGAACATGATGAATGTGAACACTGCACCCCCAGGCCTCCTTATCTCCCCTACATCAGTACCTGACTTAAATCTTACACAAATCTCCACAAAATCTAGTGGAACATCTTCCCAGAGGAGTGGAGGTTATTATAAGAACGAACAGGGCTGAATGTGAAAAAGGTGTCCACAAACTTTTGTCCAAAAGTGAACATATTTGTGAATGTGTGAACGTTTGAATGCATTTTTAAAAAGTCTGTGAAGCTAGACCGAGCACCTCGAGCGCAACCTCAGGTCAAGATTTACAATTTATTCCTTAAACAATGAAATAAATCGATCTCCGAGGTGAAGCTCGATGGGTTCCGTCTGGCTGTTGGGCTTCTGAATGTGTCTAACCTTATGGACCTGTTACGATCTAGGTGCAATGGCTACTAAAGTGCGGAGACATGACTCACGGGTCCATCCTTACCAAAGGATAGTGACCACAGACAGAGGTTAGTTAGAGAACATACTTCCTATATGTCTCTTTCTTTATTATTATTATTTTATAAATGCGGAAAAAAAAACCTGACAATCTGAAATATTGCTCCTGGTGTCGTCTTTTTTTTTATTTATTTTTATGGTTAGATTGTTTTGTTTTGTTTTTTCCCCTCATACAGATGTTTGAGATGTTTTGTTGATTTTACAGATGTACAGATTTATATATCAACCAGGAAACATTCCTTCTTTATGTTCACAAAAAAAAAAAATAGGATGTAATACTTTACTTATTTATTATTTATTTATAATACTTGAGTGTGGAGACACGTTTCATTCTGGTTACCTCGTCTGCAGACCTGCCAGCAGTTTCGTATTTTCACGTCGGATTACGCTGCTATCGTTATCACAAATTCCGGCGAAAGAAAACCGGAAATTGGGGGGGGGGGGGTTGAACAACTTTAATCTTTTATTCTCACAACTTGTTCAAAATATTTCGACTTTATTCTCGTATTGATAACTCGTGATCTTAGATTTTTGTTTCTTTTAACTTGCCACTCAAGCGCCGTCGTAGAAATGATTGGCGGTTTAATGGAAGCCCCGCCCATTCCCCTTGTCTCACAGTAGTGATATCAAGTCAACATCATGAATACATTTCTATGTACATACACAAGATCTGTTGGAAAATTTGCACATTTTACTGTAAGCGCCAACCCTATTTGCCTCACAATTGTGATCCCTTTCATCTCATCACGCATATATGCACACTACACATACACAAACCAAGAAGACACGTGTCCATACCCGAGATTGACAGTTGTCAGTGCTTCAGATAGTTTACTGTAAGCTCCGCCTACTTTCCCTCTTTCACAATGCATTCTTGAGCTCGTGTATGCAGAAGAGGGCCGACAGCGAACGTTTTTTCGGGGTGTCTCGCAGGAAGTACGGGTTGGCGTCCCTGGTGGGATGAAGTAGATTTAGTCAGTTGGCTGCAAATTGGGAAGACGGGAAAAAAAACAAGTATAGAAAAGTATATTTCACAGGTTCATTATAGGCATTTATCAGCTATGTGTTCTTTCTCCTTACTGTTGGCAGGTCTGCATTTTATTTATTTTGTTTATTATATATTTTTTTTACGTACAAAGTGTGAATGGGTGCAGAGATTAGTATGTAAGGTGCTGTTTGTGTGTATGTACACACATTGATATATTTTCTAGGAAATGTATTCACTCCTGTACATAATTACAGAAAAAATAAAAAGGGACTCTCTTTTTTTAAAAGCAAAATTTAGTCTTTAGTATTTATTTCTTATCCAGCGTTAGTCCGGATGCCTTTTAGCCCCTCCCCCTTTACCACTAATCGCTGTCTGTAACCCGCATTTCAACGCAGAAAAGACACTAAAACATTACTAGCTTTTTTTTCCCCGTGTCTGGTTGACATTCCTCGGCTTTTGTTTGTTGGTACACGGGGCGACGTAGCGCTGTAACGTTAATAACATCATAATTATAACACTGAGGTTAAAGGGATGGCGGGGCTGTGTGTGTTTGTCCGTTTATTTTCCTGATCATGATGCTCTTTATCATGATTATAACCAGATTTAGCTTGTTGTTTGTCTCTTGGCTATGGGTTGAAGGTGGGATTTTTTTTTTTTGACAGATGATTGCATTCATTTTAGTGTTAAAATGATGTCATTTCAGTCTTTTCTTGCTGACACTAATATCCTTCTCTATCTTTTTTTTTTCTTTTTTTTTTTTTTGTTCCTAACCACCTAGCCGCCACCGGCAACTAACAAATGACCTCTGACCTCTGAACTCTTCACCCAATGATGAGCCGCCCCAAGCCTGCCTGCTGATCAGATTAACTGGTAATTGCCTTTTGCTAGCCTGTTGGACGCTGAGAAAAAAAAATAAAAAATGAGTGGCACCTGTGACCCTAACACACAAACCAACACAAACCACAACGAGATCAGATGCCTACAAACCCACAAGTTGTGTGATGATTTTTTTTTTTACCAACTGTAACTACCTTTTTTTTTTTTTTTTTTTTACTGTTGTTTCTTTTTTTTATTATTCTTTCTTTCTTTCTTCCCCCCCAAAACTTAATAGCTGGGTGATGTTCTTGGTAGCAAAAACAAAAATCTGCACTGAGTTAATAAGCAATAAAAAAAAACCCGACTTGTGTTAATTTATCCTGCACATCCCCACTAAGTTCTAATATCTGAGAAAAAAATATATATAAAAAAAGAAATTCAGTAAAAAAAAAAAAAATTACAAATTAAAGAAATTTTTGGGGGGAAAAATGGAAGGAAAGAAAGAAACTCACTCACACAAACTTGTTCTGTCATTGTCATGTGTAGCAATGTTTTTTTGTTTTGTTTTTTCCCCCTTTTTCTTTCATACATCTATGAATTTTTCACAATGCTGACTCATTCTGGGTGCGCCTATGTAGCTGACGCTAAAGCGACTGCATGGCTAAAATGACCGACTGCTTGGGAAAGAAACTACCTTTTCTTTTATTGTTTTTCTTTTCATTTTTTTTAATTATAGGAAAATCATACCTGCATTTTGGGTGCCATCTCAGGCGTGTGTGTGTGTGTGTGTGTGTGTGTGTGTGTGTGTGTGTGTGTGTGTGTGTGTGTGTGTGTGTGTGTGTGTGTGTGTGTGTGTGTGTGTGTGTGGGGCAGGATGGGGTTAAGAAGAGTATTTCAGAGTATTCTCAGTAAATCTAGGATGTTTATGGCTGCAGAGATTTGGGCAGGAGGAGTTAGTTTACTCACCTATGCCACCCCAAACACCCCTCAGCCTCAAAAATACAGTGCCTGAAGTTTATAGAGTTTTTTTTTTTTTTTTCTTTCGAATGAGCTGTGAGACAAAAGACTAAAAAAATTATTACGTGTGTGTATTTAGCCAAAGGGTTACAATTCGATCTTTTTTTTTTTTTTCCCGCTATATAATAATGTATGTAAGCGCAGAAGGTTCCTTCTTTTAGTATAAAGGTGTGTGTGATGTGATGTGTACGTTTGACATACGGTCAAATAGCATGAACATTTTCTACAATAATCCACTCGGCCACTGTGCTTCAGTCTCGTTTAGGTTGAATTAAATAAAAAAAAAATATTTCAGAAACACTACGAATCATGGACGGATTAGACAGGAAGTGAAGAAAACAGGAGTTCTGTACATACCTTTGTTGTTTTTTTTTTCCCCCTTTCTTTTATATATATATATACACACACACACATACATACATATATAAAATCTATAATACTACAGTATTTTTCTCTACATGTTCACTTTTTTTCTAATTCTTTAACTAATATTGGCAGTTATAAAAAATTAATTTAGAATGCGATTGATCCTGTTGGGTTTTTTTAATTTTTGTATAATTTTTTTTTTTTTTTTTTTTTTTTTTTTTTTTTTTAAGGGAAAAAAAAAATCAATACTCATTCATAATATCCCACAATTTATTATTCTTTTTTTTTTCATAGTCCATAGATCAGCTCCCGAACTCTTTCTCAAGAAAAAAAATAGGATGTGAAAGCCATGTCTGCCTGTTCAAATTGCTTTATACATACATGAGATATAGATATATATAAATATATTAAAATATGTATACTAATGTAGATAACGTTGTTGCATAATAAGATGCTGAACCGATCAAAATTAGATACTTTTACAGGGTGCTGGAGAAAGAAATATATTTTTGCCAATTTTAGCTTTTTTTTTTTTTTTTATATACCTAACTTGCAGTTACAAAATGAAATAAAAAATGAAGAAAAAAAAAGATTTTTGTGTAAAAAAAAAAAAAAAAAAACAAAAAAAAAAAAAAAAAAAGGTTTTTGCTATTGGCGATGAAAAACCAAGAAAGGAGTATTCCTAGTTCTGAGCATTAAAAGTGTTAGTAAAGGGGAGGAAAAATGTGCCTTATTGATCGTTTGGTGGGGTTTTGTTTTTTTTCTCTCTCTCCGAGTTACATTGTGTTACAGTAATATTGTGCGTCAGCGACGACGGTGCTTAGCGTATAGAGAAGGACAGTGTGATGAGGTTCGATCGTCACCCAGCTGTGCCACTCAATCTACTCTATGCAAAAAAAAAAGAAAAGAAAAGCAGTCATTTGACCAGCTAACTACGTGCCATGATTTGTCTTCCCGAGATTAGGTTACACGTCTCTCTCTCTCTCTCTCTCTCTCTCTCTCTCTCTCTCATATATATTCCCTTTATGCCATTTGAACAAAACAATTTTATTTGTTTCCTATCCATGTGTGTATTGTTACAGTTTGAAGCAAACTGCCATTTAAAAATAGAGATTGGATTTGTATACTGACCCTTTTTTTTTTTTTTTTCGTTCGTAATTTGCTGCTTTGCCTCAATTTTTTTTCTCTCATTTTTTCCCAATTTTTATTTAATTTTACTTTATTCTATTTGACATTTTTAAAGCTGGTTTAGTGCATTTTTTTTTTTATTATTATTATTATTATTCATTTTTTAAAAGTAACTTTTTCCCCCATTGCATGAGTAATTTTTTTGCCAATTTTTTAAATTATTTTAATTTTGCCCTTTTTTTTATTTTAGCTTTCAAGCCGCAGCATTTGGGGGGAAAAAAAGCCAGGTTTCATTTTTTAAAGAACAAAATCTAAAATGTATACAGTATATATTTCCCTTGATGGCAGCCTGCTTCACTCTCCTCTCAAGCTGTTACACACGACAGGTCAATCTCCTCAATTCTTTCTTTTATTTTATTTTTCCTTCAGTATTAGACGCTCATTTGTGTGTATTCGTACTGAAATGCAATATCAGACAGCCCTGATTAAGAAGCAGTATTAGGATGCGAAGCCCTGTGCGATGTTCCTCCATGCTGTTGCTCGTCGTTTTTTTTTTTTTTTTTACACGCTCGATTTAGTCCATCAGGTTTTCAGAGAAATCTCGTGTATTCTCTCCTGCCTGCCTAATACATGTATAATAATGTAATTTACAATCATTGTTACAGGTTTCTAATGTATTTTTCTAACTTCATTTTATATGTATATTATAAATCACTCTTTTGGCTCTTTTTTTCCTTTTTTTCTTCAATGCCCACTACAAATTATTTTATTTTTTTTATTTTTTAAACTCACCAACTTTTTTGCTGTCTCACTCAGAAGTCTCTCTCTTGTCGGGAGCGTTGCCTTTCCAGCAGTTATGTTTTGTTTTCTTGCCGATGATGATCTCTAGCTTGTTTAACTCATTAGTAACTTTGTTCTATTTCTTTTTCTTGTGGAGATTTTTTTTTTTTTCCCACACAATGCCTGCATTTAGTTTTCATGGTGTATGCTGTTATTTTCTTATTAACCCCTGACTCCTTCCCCTTCTCCTTCCCCCCTCCCCTTTCCCTCCCTCCCCCCCTCCCCTTTCCCTCCCTCCCTTTTATTTTAATAAAATATTCTTAGTAAGAATTTTACTAACTTTGCTGATATTTTTTGTTGGTCTTGTGTTTAACCTGTTGAATGAATGTACTACTGGTTCACAGACTAACACCATTAAACATCTGGGCTGTGAGCACACGGAAACGCACTAACACACAAAACACACACATATGATGGAGGTGGGAAGGGTGTAGCTTAGTGGCTAAGGCATTGGACTTTGGATCTGAAGGGTGTGAGTTCAAATCCCGGCCGCACTCGTCTGCCACTCCCGGGCCTCTGAGCAAGACTCCTTACCCCATAGCTGCTCATTTGTATGAAAGAGGTCAATCTAAGTCGCTTTGGATGAGGGTGTCTGCCAAATGCTGTAAATGTAAATCTACACACACACACACACACTGGAGAAGTGCACAGTGCAGTCCATCACTCTGCTCCGCCGAATCCACAAACTTGCCACTTAAAACTACACTAAATTATAGAGTCTAACAGACACACACACTTAGTTACACTCATACACTAAATAATAGACATAGGCACACACACACACACACTGGAGAAGTGCATGATCCGGACCATAAGTCTGCTTTTCTGAACACACACAATCTGTCAATTTTACACACAAAGCATACAGACACGTGTTGTAGAACAAGCATACAAGTGCACTTGTACACTAAATTAAATACTTGCGTGCATGTGCAAACAGAGATATATACACACACACACACGCACACTGGAGAAGTGCACGATCCAGTCTATTACACACACTGGCTGTAAAACACACTGTGTAGTAGAACATGCTTAAAATCACTAATTTATGGACTTGGACACACACACACACTGAAAGTGCACAATCCACTCAGTCACTCTGCTAAACCCACACTGACTGTCTCTCACACACACACACAAACACACACAATAAAGGGACGTCTAATTACAGGACGATAATAAACACCTGGATTTTTAGATTTTTATTCACCTGACACTCAGTTTTCCTACAATTGTTATTGATTAGTAAACATGTCTAATTTGTCCATTTCTAGTTACCTTAACACTTAACACTTAACCCCACTCCCAAACTTAGAATAAAATAAAATTCCTGTCCTGGAAATGGCAGAAACGTAACCGTTTGAACAGGGAGACTCCTTCCAGACAGCAAAAAGAAATCGTCAGCATATCAGCTAATTAAAGGATTCCTATTAAACTTGTAATTTCACCTTGTATCCAACCATTTTTTGAGTTTTCCTCCCATTTAATTCTGCAGCAATTGCAATCATCATAGCGATCAGTCAGTGACACAGCGTACTCTTTGTATCCAATTACAGCTTCATTATAAGCCATCAATTAATGCAGCGTCCTGAAATGCTCCTAAACACACTCTATGGCCAAAACTATTGGAATGCCTGATTTTTCCTGGCCATATGTGGTTCTAAACATAACTTCAGCTAGGAAACCCAAACCTGTCCCAGCAGGTCCATGAAGATATGTCTTGCAGTGGGAGAATTTGAATGGTCTGCTATAGACCTCAATTCTACTGAACACCTTTGGGATGAATTGGAATGCTGATTGCACTCTGATGGCTGAAGGAACACAAACCTCCAAAGACTCCAAAATTTAGTGGAACATCAGAAGAGTGGAGTGCAAATAGGGACGAAATGTGGAATGGGATGTTCAAGAAGCACATGCAAATCTTTTGGTGTGGTCTCCACAAAAGTTTGTCTATATATAAAACCACCTGATGGTTTTTTTTGACATTACAGCTTTTTATCATTATTATTATTACTATTATATCTGTTCATCTGAAACTTCAAGCACAATTAATAACTTACTAATTCCCCTCCTCCCCAGTTTGGTTCTCCTAATCCTGACATCGGTTTCTCTCGTTTTTATTTATTTTTTTCTTCAAACTGTCCTCTTCACTAATTCACCAGCTGTCGCTCCTCACGCACACGTAAGCATTAACTTTACATTAATTGGGTTTTCAGACCCTCTTTAACCCACTGAGTGATGCAAATCCAGGGAACAGTATATATTTTTAATCACCGAATGAATCCAATTTGTTCTGATACTTCTTTATAGTTATAACTCACCTCCGAGTGTCTTATTAGATTCTGGCTTTGGTATAAGGGAGATGATTTTACATGGGGAATTTTTATTATTTTTTTCTTAATTAAAAAATGTTTTATCCCGAGCCAAACTACAAAAATATCCCCCTTTTTATATGTAATGTAATTTAAAAATGACGTACTTAGTTTCGGCTCTGTGTTGTTATTCAGATGAAGAAAAAAAAAAATCTGCTGAAATGAAGAAACAAGAAAGCACGTAAGAAATTTCAAGCACTGCCGGGTTTCTCTGGTGTTACTTCGTTTTTTTTTTGGTTTGTTTTTCCTCCACATACACAAACTGGGTCTCATTTATCACACTGGATACAAACAAACATTTATTTTATTCGTAGGAACAAAACAAGAGAAGGAAAATCTCAAGGTGGTGCCATTTTTTTTCCTTCCCCTTAATTCGAATATTTTTTACTTACAAGATACCGAATGATGATAATGAGATACTAAATCAAAACTGATGGGAGTTCAAGAACAAATAATGAGATATAAATGCTGAGATACTGAGCCAAAACAATGGGATATTGAGTGAAGTAAAATAAAATGAGATACTCGTTCAAAATACTAAGATACTGAGTCAGTCATGTTTTGGGGGTTTTTTATTTATAAAAAGTGTGTTTTTGAGTATTGCTTGATCCATTATGATGGGATACGTGGTCAAAATATCAAGATAATGAGTCAACTTTATGAGATAGAAGGTCAAAATAATGAGATGTCAATATGTGAAAGTACAAAATTCCAATGATGAGGTAATGATTAAAACTTGAGTCAAAAGAACAAAATAATAGGATAATAAGTCAAAATCATGAGGTAGATATAAGAAATCAGTGTTCTTGCTTATCTATATTGCATTAGTAAAAGTACGGTTTGGTTGTCATGTGGTCCTCTTCTGCTCACTGTGAGCTTTAACTTCTATGGACTTTTGCAAATATCAGTAACTGTAACATCAGGAAAAGGTGGTGGTTGTTTTTTTTTTTTTGGTTATGCAAAAGATTTACGCTCGTTGATTGAGTCCCGTTGTTTTGTTCGTTCGTTTGGTGTTTCAATTGAAAACACAAAATGATGAATTACGACGCCTTCATTCCTTTTTTGATTCAATGCTGAAAGCAGAAAAGGGAAAAACATGACATTCATTTTCTCGATTCGTTGATCATCAAAATCTCACAATTTTAAATGTGATTAATATTTGCACAATGATTTTTAATCTAAAATCCGATCATAACCTGGATGTAAAAGGGGAATTTTATTGGTGGTGTTCGGAAGAAATGTGACACTCTGAAGTCAATTGTGCAAATTCGAAATAATATGATACAAAGAGCAACATTTTCACTCAGAGATGTGTTCGGCATTGTGTGTCCGAAAAATGACAAATATCTGACAAATATATAGCAAAATATATTAATAAGAGGAAGTGTGGGACTTTCCTGTCTCTCCTATTTCCTGTCACTTTTGAAAGCATGTAGTGATCCATATGAACTTTTCCAATCAGAAACCAGATTGTTGGATAAAGCTGCGGATTGGATTTTGTGCTGATAGTTGATAAGATATTGTACATTAAGGTTGTGCAAAGGCTCAACAGAAACAACAAAAATTAATGGATACTAATGAAAAATGAGGCGTTTTTTTGGGGGGTTTTTTATATGTTAAGTATTTTTTCCTTATTTAAAACAAAAATAATTTTTATACAGAATTATTTCATTATATACAAATTATTTTCATTTTCCAAACAAGACTGATAATAAACCCAATGTACACAGACCTCGTTTCCTCTTTCCATTGACAATCAAGTGTTGAAAAAAATCACACGTTGTCTTGTTTCGAACTAAACGTTGAAGCCTCGTGTAAAAAAAAAAAATTAATAAATAATAGATTGGACCATTGAGTGCCTTTTTAATACAGTCAGTGTGCTACAGACAAGGAAAAGGGAAGTGCTGCCTGGTAATTTTTATAATTTTTTATTTTTTTTAAAACCCTTTTTCTTTTTCTTTTTCTTTCCTCAACATTCCTCCATGGACTGCAAACTGTAGTGCTCCTGCAAAGGTGCCACTCAGGGGGTTAAAGGCAAACTACTACTTCTACCAAATCTTTTACAGGTGTGTGTATATATATATATATATATATATATATATATATATATATATATACACACATACACATAAAGTGGCCTTAATAATCTACTGGAGCTTTTTTTTTTTTTTCTTTCCTCTCATATCATTTATATATTGTTGAAAATCCGAACATGAAAAGTGATAAAGGTGCATTTAATTGCTGTTATTTTTCTTCTTGTTTTTTATTTTTTTTTTGTTCTTCGACAGCGTGTAAAGACATTTTTTAAAATCTTTGTTGTATTGTTTTATATATATTCAAAATAATTTAGGTTTTAGGTTAAAACAAAAGAAAAAAAAAATTTTAAATGTGATATGTCGCGGTGGGGAATAAACGAAAAAAGGGAAAAAAATGTGATGTGTGCAATAAAGTTTTTACAACTGGATCTCGGGTCAGTTTTTTGTATTTTGAGTGAAATTTGAGAAGAAATTTGGGTTTCTCTTTGTAACATCTGGAAGGTAAGGATGGTATTCCGGTTGGTTTTCTGGATAGTTTCTAAGATATTTAACAGTATAAAGTTTTCCTTTAACCAAACAAATATATAAATGTACAGATGTTTCACTTTATTTTCATTGAAAAATCCTCCCTTAGCATGAATAACAGCTTTACACACTCTTATCATCCGGACAGTTTGTTCTTCCAAACTTCCAGCTGAAATACTTTAGATTTATTTTCTTGTGATCGAGTTCATCCCAGAGTAGTTCAATAGGATGTAGGTGTGTTGACTGGGCACATTAGATAACATTCCAGACGACTGTTTGGGCTCTAAATTAGTGTACAATATTATATGTAAATATGTTTCCTGACTCTTTTTTTCAAGATTTTCTTGATTCTATTTAGGAAATAGTTAAATAGGATATCACGGTAGGTAAAAATAGTCCTTTTAGGCTGTTATTTTCACGGTAACAAAATATAAAGAACAAATTATTCATCACTTTCTAACCTACACCAGTTAAGAAAATTGCTCCTGATATGTCTGGTTTTCTATCATTTTTCTAGCTATTTGCCGTCTTTTGCATACCTGAGCTCACAGATAATGCGTAATGTTGCTCTGATTAGCAGCTGAGAGAGCATGCTCCTCCTAACCGTGTTGTTTTTCACTTCTATCACTCTTTATTTATTGCTGCATGAGTGACACTTTAATCAGGTGCTTTCGATTTCTCTTAAAAAAGGCTTAAATAAAGTGACTGCAAACATTGACGCAGCAATAAATATGCTTATTGATCACAACAAACTATAATGTAACTAAAATATTATAACTATAACTAAAATATCATTTTTATTATGAAAGCTGTTTCTAGACATTATATCAGTGCTAAGTTCATGTTTGACACTGGTTTGCTAATGAATTACATTTTATAATTATTTTATTTAATATGAATAACACTTTTCAAATATAATATATATATGATTTGTATGACTGATAAAGGAATGAACATGAAACGTGAATGTGAGAGAGGTATATAAAGGGGGTGTGGACACGTGATCCCATGTTTTATCTGATAAATAACTATAAAATCCATAATATTTCCCATTAGTTTATCAATATAATTTGTGGGAACTCTTTCTCTCTCTCTCTCTCTCTCTCTCTCTCTCTCTCTCTCTCTCTCTCACTCACTCTCTCAGTCTCACTCTATCTATTCATCTATCCCTCTCATGCTCTTCTTTCTTCTTCTTCTCTTCTTTCTTTCTTTCTTTCTTTCTTTCTTTCTTTCTTTCTTTCTGCCTCTCTGTCTGAACATCCTCTGCATGAGAGAAGCCAATTGGCATAGACGGTTTGGGCTGTGTGTGTGTTTGTGTGTGTGTGTGTGTGTGTATAGTCGGAAGCTAGCTTTGCCATTAGTGTGAGAGGGATGAAAGGAGCGCTTGTAGTGAATGGCAGCTGGAAGCTCTGAGGAAGTGGACGAGAGACACACAGTGTCAGAAGTGACAAATGAAGCCAGTTGCTGTAGAATGAATTGGGGGTGTTCAATGGAGCACAGCTGTGTGTGTGTGTGTGTGTGTGTGTGTGTGTGTGTGTGTGTGTGTGTGTGTGTGTGTGTGTGTGTGTGTGTGTGAGGAAAAGAGATGTGCTATTTGATGAATAGTATGAACTGTTCATGTAGGGACACCTGGGTCAACCCAGCACACTTGGCTTTGAGAGTAAGTCTGTGTGTGTGTGTGTGTGTGTGTGTGTGTGTGTGTGTGTGTGTGTGTGTGTGTGTGTGTGTGTGTGTGTGTGAGAGAGAGAGACACTGAGACTGTTTGATGTAACCTTGCACTCATTTTGCATCCTAATGCGTGACACCTGAACACACACACTCTCACAAATCTCCAGTGTTCATGCCCATGGTATTTCTATCTCCTCGACCTCTTAGATTTTCACAGCTGATATGAAATCATATCTGTTTATTCCGTAAAGATGATTTGCTCTCACACCAGGTGATCTGTCTGGCTAACCACTATAGACAGGACAATCAGGATTTCATGGACAGTCTGATTGATTGCTTGGTGGAAACAAGAGTTCGGAATGTTTTCAGCATTTGAAAGCTCTGTAGAGATCAAGATCTGACCTTATAATCAGTAAGTGATCAAACGTTTCGATCGTTATTGATCGTTCAACAGGCCGGACTTTTCTTTAAGCAGTTCCAGACTCCACATATGGCATAGTAAAGCAAGATCTACTACAGGAACAGTGCTAATAAATATCTGCTAACTTTAGCTCACACTGATCAGCAAAATATTATGGCCACCTGCATAAGATTGTGTTGGTGCCTTTTTGCTGCCAAAAAATGTTCTGACCCATTGAGCATTAACAGCATGAACTTCTTCAGCAATTCGAGCTACAGGAGCTCATCTGTTGGATCGGACCACACGGACCAGCTTTCACTCCCCACGTGCATCAATCACCGGTTCACCACTGCTCCTTCCTTGGACCACTTTTGATAGATACTGAGCACTGCAGACCGGGAACATCCCACAAGAGCTGCAGTTTTGGGGACGCTCCGACCCAGACGTCTAGACATCACAATTTATCAAATTTGCTCAAATCTTTACACTTGCCCATTTTAAAATGCTTTTACCACTTTGAGGACAAAATGTTTACTTGCTGCCTGATATGTTCCACCCAATAACAGGTTCCATGCTGAAGAGATAATCAGTGTTATTCACTTCACCAGTCATAATGTTACAACGTCATAATGTTATGATCGGTTGGTGCACATGGCACAGGAACAGACACCTCCATCTTCAATCCCAACCTGCACCGTTTGCGGGTTTGACGATGCCACACACACACACCTATAGCCGAGAGTCCGTGAAAGCAAAATGGGGTAAAAGGAAACGGGATTCGTCCATCTTTTTCATTGCTCCATGGTAAAGTTCTGATGTGCACATGACTACTGTAGCAGCTTTGGGTGGTGTACAGGTGGTTTACCAGACTCTCAAACTCTTTACCAGAGCTTTATCATAACCGGTGAATCTTCTATGATTCTTCTATCTATGTGCATTAATTCTGTCATTAGTTCACCAGATCTCCTTCTTTGGAGATTCTTATATTAAGTACCACTGAGTGCCTGAAACACCAGACAAAACCTGTTGCTTTTTGGATGCTAGACATCACAGTCTGGCCTTTGTGAAAGTCGCTCAGATCAGATCCGCTTGCCCAGTTTTCCTGCTTTCAACACATCGATTTCAGGACCGTTCACACGCTGTCTTGTTAATCTCCTTGTACCCGTATTATTCACATCACCTGTCAGCGGTTTTGTTACGGCTGATGACTGATGCGTCGTATAGCAAATGTTCATGCCTTGATTGAGGACCAAAGTAGCCTCAGTTTATTATTCATGAATATCATGTTTCATGTAACTGATCTTATCAAACTGGCTGTTTGATAAGTTATTTTATTTGCATTTCAAACGATGAACAAATAAATCTTTGCTTAGAACCGAAGCACGTCCTATATTAAATCAACTTTTAATAATGTGGGCAGATCTTTTTCTTTTTTTTTATTAGGAGTTGAAAAAACATATGAACCGAGCATTTCTAGGAAATGGTACTGGAGACTCATTCCAGAAATGTTGAAGAAACAATACTGTATATATTTTTTTGTTGTTGTAAGAATTACATTATAAGAAGGTCTTATGAAAACCAGTGATGGTTAACAGCTAGTGCATTAAATTACACTCTATGGTCAAAAGTTTGTGGACAACTGGCTATAAGATTGGTATTTGCTTTCTGAACAACCGCTGCCAGAGCTTAACTCAGTGGCAGAAAAGGAATTATGGATACCGCCATTTCAGTGTGTGTGTGTGTTTGTGTGTTATTTGTAATTGCTCTCTGTGGGTGTGTGGTGTTAAACTCAGTGTGTGTCTCATAGATAAATGTCTTCTGTCAGACAGGCGGCCAGGCTGCTGCTCCCCAGATACCCTTCGTGCCCGTCCGACCTCTTATTGAAATTTGCTTCAGAAAGATTACACAGAGTGAAGAAGAGAGGTTAAAGATTCAGGCTCTCTTTCTCTGTCTCACTCTGTCTTTCCCTCTCAGAAATGTCACTTGCCATGAAGATAATGTACGAGTCATTTCTCCAGGCTTCTGGTGTCAACTCAAATTCCAGAAATGGACCCTAGTTTATACAATAAAATCACTTCTCTGCCAATTCTCTCATCCCAAATCACAAAATACCAATTTTCTTCCTTCAGGATATTTTTTTTCCCCTTTCTGCAACATCTACTAAATCACATATATGGACTAATATTTCTAGATACCCGACCTCCAGGATTCCAGGAAGATGTTCCACTAGATTTTGGTGCTTGTGGAGATTTGCGTTTATTTAGCTACAAGTGTGTTAGTAAAATCAGGGACTGATAAAGGTGAGGTGAGGAGGCCTGGGGTGCAGTCAGTGTTCACATTCGTTCTGAAGGTCAGAGCTCTATAGCAGGCAACTCAAGATCTTCAGCAGATCTTCATGGAGCTCACTTTTTGCACAGGGGCATTGTCATGCTAGAACAGGATTGAGTTTCCTAGTTCAAGCAAAGGAAAGTTTAATCCTATTATATCGAAAGACCTAAAAAAAATTAGTCACAATTTGGAGAAGAAGCACATATGTCGGAAAAGTCAGGTGTTCCAATCCCTTTGTTCATATACTGTATATCTTAAATTTGTATAAAATCCTGAAAAAAACAAACTATCAATTTTGTTTTAGATACATATCCAGGAAACCTATACAGGTATAAAGGTATTCCCAGAGTTACGATGGGAATATCGAGCCTAATGGTGCTAAATGGTGCTATTCTGACCACATGCATTACCACGTCTGCGATTTAATCATGGACAGCATGTTAGAACAAAGAGCAAACATAAAATTCTGCATGAAAAACTGCCGCAGAGACGTTTGACACGGCATACGTTTGACATACGGCGACGAGTTGTTTGAGGTGTTTGTGTGGCACGCAAGAGCGCAAGAACATCACTGGAAGACGATGTGAGATCAGGAAGACCTTCAAGGAGCTCAAGCCTGAAAATGTCGAAACCGTTCGGCAACTTGTGCAAGATGATCGCTTGGCTCCTGCGGACTTCGCCCTCTTCCCGAACATGAAGCTCGTTTTTGACACTAATGCGGCGATACAGCATGAATCACAGAAGGTGCTTGACACGCTTCAAAAAGAAGACTTCCAGGACATATTTCGGAAGTGGCAGGAACGTTGGAAGCGCTGTATTGCTGTGACAGTGTACTGTTTTGAAGGTGACAGTGTGTTAATGTAGCTAAATAAAGTATTATTTGTAAACAACGAGTTTAGAAACTACTTGATATCGTCTTATAAATGTAATAAATTACAGCACATAATTTAGCAAAACAAAGCAATTGAAAATATCGTACGGTATAAACTATACATTATATACGTATGCGGCAGCGGACACGTGGAAGATCGCGGGTTTACGAGTGGAGGGCGGAGCACACGCTGCTATGTTTGACTACCACGCAAAGCTTGAAATATTTTTTTGGACAATTTTGGCTTATCGTCATTTTAAGATCGAAAAAACGTAAGTCGAACTCGGGGACCATCTGTACTTCTGCATACGGTATTAATCTAGAGAGAGGTTGATATGTATATAATATAATACAATAGCATATATATATATATATATATATATATATATATATATATATAAAATCACGCAGTATGCACTAAATCTGAACTACGTATGCAGGACAACAAGCTTGTTCTGGGTTAAAAATGCTAATTGCTGTCAGCCTGTGAGGGTGTGTATCTCTCTTTCTCTTTCTCTTTCTCTCTCTCTCTCTCTCTCTCTCTCTCTCTCTTTTTATTTGTGTGCTTTTTCTTGCACCAAATCCCGCTTATCAGAAATCTAATTCAAAGTGACAGCCACATCTATTTTTCAGCTCTGTCACTGTAGCTTTGTGCTCCGGCTTACAACTTGTTTCCAAACACGCGCACACACACACACACACACACACACACACACCACACACACACACGCACACACACACACACATGCACGCACTCACACATGCACGCACACATGCACAGACATCCATAGATGAACTCCTGCCAGTTTTGCTATTCCCACAGCTGGGACATTACATCTGCCCTCTTCTCTCTCTCTCCCTCCCTCCCTCTCTCTCTCTCTCTCTCTCTCTCTCTCTCTCTCTCTCTCTCTCTCTCCCTCTCTCTCTCTTTCTCTCTCTCATTCTTTCTGTATTAGCCATGTAATTTACCATATAAGAAAACAAGCTCAGATGATTACTCAATACAATACAGTGTTTCTTATTCACATCCATATTAACTGGGATTACAAACACTTTCCTCACGACTTGGAAACATCACTGCATAGTTTTCTTGTGTTTCTTTTGGGTGGTGTCCGTTATTTGATGGTATGAGACAGAATCAGGTCGATGTTGTTTTTTTGTGGGGTTTTGGTAATTATTAGAAAAAATAATTTACATACAAAAATACAAGACCATTTAAATGTACAATTCACTTAAAATTTTGCAGATGTTATTGCAGCAGAGGTTATAACATTAGTCCTCCCTCCAGGACTTTTTTTTTCTGAACAGTCTTCTGTCCTCATTATACTTATTATACTCCATATTTAAAATTAATAAACCATGCATGTGATCCAGAAGGCATACGGTCCTTTGACTCTGTAATGGAAAAATACCTGCTCACATTGAAGACTCCGTCCTTCAATGATGAATAAATGTAAAAAATTGTGGAGCTTTTTTTGTTAGTCTTAAATGACAAATTTGCCAAAAGTTTGTGGACACAAACTTTTGTTTTTTTTTGAAAATCCCATTCCACATTTAGTTCCCAGTTCTTATTTTAATAACCTCCACTCACTTCCCACTATGGGAAGGTAATACCCCATATACGTAAAGCCAACTCTATGAAGATCTGGGTTACATGGGTTGCACTGGAAGATCTTGAGTGGCCTGCTCTATAGCTCTGACCTGAACCATATTTAACCCTAAGATATATATTTATATACACACTCAATATTTACTTATTGTCTGACATGGAAAAAATATCCTTTATTTGAGCCGTGGTGATCACATGCTCCTGTTTCTAACAAAACACTTGGTGTTGGTTCTAATGGCAGCAGGATACCCAAATAAATGCCTTGTTTGCAATATATATACAGTATTTATTAGAATATAGACAACATCTTTGCACTTTTTCATGTCAGTGCTGATATTTGACTGTTATATTTTATATATATATATATATTACATTAACTCATTTGGCAGAGACCCTTATCTAGAAGGACTTATCTCATTTGTACAACTGGATAGTTGATGGTTAGGGCCTTGCTCAAGGGCCCAGCAGTGGCAGCTTGGTAGTGCTGAGATTTAAACTCATGATCTTCCATTCAGAAGTCCAACACTTTAACCACTAAGCTATCTGAAGCACCTTGGTTCTTGAGGAACTTTATTCATGTCACTATGTGCTTTACTGATTGTATATGCGTGAAAGGCTAATAAAATGAAGCCAAATGAACCAAGGAAACCGCGTAGGCCAATCGAATAATCTAAAAATGCTCTTTGATCGAACAATGGCTTCCTATTTAAATTATATTTTCATTTGTCCAACATGAAGAAGTTTTTATTACCTCAACAAATGATGAAACTACAGTATAATAAATGAAGGTATGATGTTGAGGATGAAGATGGATCACTTTTGAGTCTGGTTCCTCTCAAGGTTTCTTCTTATGAATTCTCAGAGAGTTTTTCTTGACCACCAACACACTAATTGTATATTCGTAATCTATTTTCGTAAAGCTGTGCCATGGCAATGTCCTGGAAAAAGTGAGGATTTGACATGGATCATGGGTTTTCTCAAAGATGGGAAAAGATTAACAGGAACCCAAATAATTGTGTAAGAAAGCTGTGAGGTTGCCCAAATTTTTTCTTTCCAAAATGGAGGTTGTATGAAGGTCATGTGACTTCCCTATTGGGCTCTTCAATGGTCTCATGCCTAGTACTGTTTACATTGGTAAGTCAAATGAAAACTTGTTTTATGTATAACTTTTTTATGCAATCTCCAGTTTGTCGAATGCAAAATGGCTAGAAATGTGGAGCTTAAAAAAAAAAAATCAGTAAAAGGATTCAATTTAAATTCTTACACTTGTGTAACTGCAAACAATTGTCCTTGTTTGGGACTATTAACACCCAGGCAACAGCCAGCTCTGTTACTTGGCAATGGAAAATGTGAAATCACTGCATGTTTCTTTTCTCCCTACAATTCTGTACTGCACTAAAATCTCTAAATTACACATAAGCAAGTGGTGTCTCACAGAGTGCTGCCGTCAGACCCATTTAACTGCAAGAGCAAATCACGTTTCGTTTTATAGAGAAGGACAGAAAAGAAAAAAAAAAAAAGAGAGAGACGCACATAGGCTCTGTTCCTTGTCCTGGACCTTCTCTTGTCAGAAGGAATGATGAGACCGAGGTTTGTGCATTAGACAGACTCTGTGGGGAATCCCCCTGGGGGGAGGGGGGGCATGGCACAAATCATAGAAGGAGGGGCTTATTGTGTGTATGTTGTCATTGTGTATTTTGAAGCATAAGTAGACAGAGAGAGAGAGAGAGTGTGTGTGTGTGTGTGTGTCTGCTCGTCTGCTCCATTGAGCTGGTGGTGAGGGTTATTCTAGCTGAGATCTGAGGTCACTGAGGGACATGTCTCCCACTTTCTTTTCCTTTGATTTCTCCCTCTCTCCCACGCTCTCTGTCCTCTTCATTCATCCTTTTTTCTCACAGCGGTACCCAAAGCTGTCCTCGGTGTTAGATGGGACTCTGATACATTTTGAAAGCTGATGCTGATGCTGAGTGCCCCGGGTTTTGCTCTTTACTTCGACAACGACTGCAATAAAACCTGCTATGTTTTATATTCATAACTCATATATACTTGATTCTTACATCCAGCCTTTGAATCAGGGAATAATCCCATCTCGAGTCGGTAGATTTGTACCTAATAAAACAACTGTAATTGTAAAGCCTGACCTGTGTTCATTCAGAAACCATAGCTTTTAGTTTGTCTTTTACTCTTTGTGAATATTGTGAGATTTATAAGCTCATTATTTTTGAAGTTTCTCAAAGGTTTCTTCCTATGTCTCATGGAGTTCTAGGCATCTAAACGTACACTATATAGACAAAAGTTGTTGGACACCTGACTAGAAAATGTTTATTTTGGACATCATATTCCACATATTTTAACAGCAAATATGTAGTATATCCTCCATTTTACTGGGAAGATGTTTCAATACATTTTGGAGTGTGCCAGTGGAGATTTGTGGAGATTCATTCAGCAACAAGGGTTTTAGTAAAATCAGGTAGTTATGAAGGTAGAGGAGGTCTGGGTTGCCTTCAGTGTTTAAAATCATCCCGAAGGTGTACAATAGGTTTAAGAGCGGAGGTGATTATAGGTTTAAATAGGGTTGAGATCAGAGTTCTATAGCAGCAGAGGCGATTTCTTTAAGACTGCAAGAGAAGCTCGGCTTCCCTTATAATGTCACAAAATTAATGGTCAAATATGTACTATTGTATTAACATTTTATTGACTAAAAATGCGTTAGAAAACGTTCATCTCAAAGACGAGTTCGTTCAGAATCAGTTACATATAGCAGGTTGGCTGACTCGATTTCCTTCTCATACATTCCCGCAGCGTCACAGTGCATTTCTCTATTGAAGCCCAGCGTCCATTGACTTCAATGGGGCTGCTTTGAACGGTTTTTTTCAGCGCTTCGAAACTAGACGGTCATTGGATAAACGCTGCGATTATGTCCCGCCCACGGACGCTCAGCGTCTCTGGGGGTGAATGGGGAAGTGGGCTGGCCCGGACTCCGAGCTTCTGCGTGATGATTGGAGGGTCTGTCGAAAGACTGCATCTCCTTTTGACTGACAGCGATTCTGTACTATAAGGAATCACTGAAGCTCTTCGCGCTCAGTCCCATCGCGGATTTCTCAAGTTCAGTCGAAATAAAAACTGCTGCAACCTATTTCTTTGATATTTGCTTGGCGAAATTGCTTGATTTTCATCATACATTTCACACAATTATACACCACATTCCTTGTTTCAGTTTTACAGAGTTTAATATTTTAAAATTGTACATGGCCATCCTTGATAACATCTTGGAGCAGATTCCTCGACGTTTTTCAAATTTGGAAAGCATGCTCTTCTTAGAATTAGTCAATCCAGGGAAATTTGATGACATGAGACAGGTATTTCCAGAGGAGGCCTTCCAAAGTGTCCTGAAAAGTTATGGCCATCACTTTGATTCAGGAAGACTGAGGTCAGAACTTCAAGTCCTGTATTCAGATCAGGACTTGCAGGGTAACAGGGGAAAGCTGTGTGATTACTTGGTGTTCCTTAAAGACATGGAGTTGGACAGTGCAATGCCTCAGCTTTACAAACTGTTCTCATTAGTGGCAACAATTGGAGCTACATCTGCAGGTGTAGAAAGGAGCTTCTCCTGTTTAAAGCGACTCAAGTCCTACACCCGAAACACAATGGGCCAAGGCCGTTTAAGCAGCCTAGCTCTGCTGGCCATTGAGAGGACACTGGTCAAGTCACTTGAAAAGACTCCTAGTTGGTACGACAGGGTCACAGACCATTTTCTTGAAAAGGAACGTAGGGCAGAATTTACTTTTAAATAAATAGACAATTTTATGATGTAGGCCGAAAATGAGCTTCCCCTCTCTGACAGACCGGTAGCCGCCACTGTATAGCAGGCCACTCATGAGCTTCCACTGCAAGCCATGTAAAGCATATCTTTATTGGTTTAGGTTTCCGAGTTCAAGTGAAGCAAAAATTTACTTCCTATACAATTATATATTATATATTATTCCATTATGTCCACACACACACACACACACACACACACACACACACACACACACACACATATATATATATATATATATATATATATATATATATATATATATATATATATATATATATATATATAATGTAATCATAAGTCTGGTAAAAGGTCACAGAGCTTAAATAGTGCAAAAGATTATCGCCAGTGATTGCACCAGACATGTTCCCAATCCTCTCTTTGCCCTGCTTTCCTCAGTACCAGGCTAGAGGACATTATTTATTATCTTTTTTTTTGATTAATGGACGGGGTAATGCTACAAACCCATTAAAACCGGCTCTGTTTAATCTAAATCCAATAATTTGTGCGCATCTCCCTCAGATCACGGCACTGCATATTCCCTGTCTTCCTACCCGCTGCAGAGCCAGATTCATTATCAGTTGTTTGGACAAGGATTATGCTAATCAGAGCCCATCTTAAGACCTGAGGTGTAAAGATGATTAATTTTTTTAAAATTCTTCAGCTTCATGACCAAAAAAAATAAGCGATTTATTTATTTTACCTCACAGACATTCACAGATTCAAACCCATTGCATTCCCTTCAAACCTATTCAAATTATTATTAGTCCTTTGCGTGGCACAAATGAAAGAAAAACAAGTCATTTGTTGGCGTTCACTTCAGTGTTCAGCCTTGACTTCACCAGAGTAACCGATTTATTATTATTCCGATCTGACCTGTTGTGTCCAAGGTTTTTTTTTTCTTAATGTTTCTTCATGGGAAACAGAGTCACGGGTCTGGGAAGAAAAATGAAGACCCATTACGATGATATTATTGCAAAAACAAGCATTTTGAGTAAAGAGCCTCGTTACAATCTCATACTAATCGTTTGAAATCCAAACGCAAGCTTGTTTTTGTTCTTTGGTGTTTCCTTCACACATTAAAAGCTGACTGGTTCTTCACCCAATGTTCATTCATAGCGTCATATCTAACCGCTCTGAGCCAAATAATAAAAAGGAATGTCACCGTCCTGAACAGTGTGAGGTTGATGTGTCTCAGTATCTAATTTCCTTCTTTCTCTCACAGTCGGACTGCGTACTGAGTGTTAACCGGTTTGTTTTATTTGTGTTGGCAGGCTAAATATTGCGCCAACAGGTTACACAAAATTCTGTTTCTAAACTTGTCAAATGCTGTGCTGCGATCTACAAGAATTTCTCATACAGGATATAAATAAAAGTACACAAACCATGTACTTGAGTTAAAGTGGAGATACACTCTGTAAAACGTTACTCCAGTAGAAGTAAAAGTGCTTCCTTTAAACTTCCAGTTGAGTCAAAGTATTTGCCTTTAAATCTACTACGATTTATGGCGATAACGTTCCTATTATCATTTTTGCCACAAGACTCTTTGCTTATCAACTCGGTTTATGTGAAAAGACTCTGTTACTCACAGCACACCGATTTTTAATAGAATGATATTAATGAATCAAACACTGATTGACATCTGTTCAAATTATCATTATATTTTTTAACTACAAAAATGTTGTGTTGAGTTATAGTCAGGAGTTTCTTCCATCATACATTCTTCTCAAAATGTACTGCTTGCTGTTGAACTGACTCTGAATTGTATGTTGATGATAAGTAGATACCACCAAGAGAAAATCAAAACAAGTTCAAAACAGCTCTACCCTGATTGACAGCTTGCTGTGGCTTCACCGGTTAAGGTTTTACTCAACAAAGAAAAGACTGATTTTCTAAATTGTGGTTGAGTAAAAATTATGATATTTGACTTTAATATGTAATGAAGTTAAAGTTTACTCAAATACTTTGGTAAAGTACAGACACGAAAAAAAGCTACTTAAGTTCAGTAACAAACTTTGTTATTTTGTAACTGTTTACCGTTGGGAATATGTGAACCAGTGAACCAAGATCTGTATTAGTAGAAACAGCTGTTGCTTGGGTTTGGTTTCCTCAAAGGTGTTACATTCGTCATCTCAAGAGACCAAAATGACGTTACTGAAAGGAATGAAAACCTTTTGTGGACGCCCTTTAGGATGCAGTGCCAGAAGTCCTTGGTGGTTTTAGTCAAGCTTTGTAGCTAAGATTACTGTGACAGTTGTTATCTTTTCTCTCAGCAACAAGTGGATGGAATTCATCCACAAAGAAGTGTTGTTTCTGTGGTTTAGATGTTTCTCAATGTTGTATACAGGTCTGGGTTCATGAGACAGCTAAAATGGATGGTGGTCACTATTTGAAAAAATGGACTAAATCTTGGGTTCCAACTATTGGGAAATCACAAAGCCTAGGCCAGGAGTCTTTGGAGGAAACCCTGTTAGGAACATGAAACTCAAATTCAGCAAAAGAGTGTGTAGGTTCTTCTCAAGCAAAGCTTTAAAAGCACCCTTTAATTCATTCATTCATTTGTGATTTTTTTAAATGCTTTTCTGCCTCAACATTTAGTTGTACCTGTTCTTGTATGTCTTGTGTGCACTCCTTTAATTTTATGGAAGCATATAAAAGGGCAGACACACTTGGAGACGTGTCCTTGACGGGGGCAAAACCTAAAAACACTGGACTTGCTGTTTTCTTGGCACCTTCATGTCTGTAAACCACGAATCCTTCCCTAGAAAAGACTGGAATTTCCCTTCAAGTGAAATGAGAGATTTTGCAAGAGAGGTGGAGTTTAAGTAACTTTGGGTGTTGTTCATGAGTGCTGGAAAGTGTGGACAGTGTGAGATTGCCAAGCAGATTAGGTCAGCGGTGTTGCAATCGCTCTACCAGAGAGTGGTGATAAAGTTCCCCTTTTTTCTGGTCAATCTACTTTCTTTTTCACTTTGTCACTAGCTATAATTAGGGGTAGAAACAATAAGCTGGAAGGACAGGCAATATAAGGATTTTTCTATTTTATATTATTTGGGGTAAGTGTCCAAAATCTGCAAGGCTTTTTAATTCTCACGACAGAATAATCAAAACAGTAAGAAGGTCCGTGTCCACCATGTTGATCTCCACTGTGGGTTCACGTCATGCTCCATATTTCACTGCGTACACCACAATGCTGTTGAAGTCTCAATTCTGATTGAAAAGGGGGTGTTTTTTAGCATGGCTCATTCTAATAGACAGAGACTTGTATGGTGGACATTGCACATAATATGGAGGTGGTACCTCAGTGGTTAAGGCTCTGGGTTACTAATTAGAAGGACGGTTCAAGACCCATATTGCCAAGGTCCCCTTCCTGGACTCTTGAACAAGGCCCTTTTATCTCTATGGTGTAGGGTTGCTGTATCATGGTTGACCCTGCACTCTGATCTCATCTTCCGAACATTGCTGCAATATGTGAAGAATGAATTTCAATGTGCTGTAAAGTACATGTGACAAGTCAACAGTATCTGTACCTTTAATAATCTTGGATTAATAATAAATAGATTAAAAGCATGCCGTTATTATGATTAATATGGTGAAGCTTTCTGTGTCATTTATTTTAACATTGACGAATACTCCAGTGTCTGCACTTAACAACCCTCAGCAAGAAACTGTCCACCATAGGAAGGTCTTCAGTATAGATGTCTAAAGCCCTTGACAAGCTGCGTTTTTTTTCCAATTATTACGTTGAAATTCTCATGTAAACAGAGTAAAAAATCTGTGAACTGCTTGAATTAATTGTTCATCCTAACATGGTACCTAATTTTTCTAGAAACCACTAATTAACAGCTGGTGCATCTGTGGGTATTCCAAGAAATAAGAGGCAGTTGATCAGATACCTCCAGGCATGTTCAGCCCACGGAAAACTTCTCTGGGGGATTTTTCTAGGAAGTTCAATTGAAAGCTGGCTCTCTTTCAATTTATCAAATAACTTTTGGGATTTTGCCAGATACCCCCCTAGTTTTCTCTAAATATGGCCATATTGCCAAAGCTTTCGGTTTAATGGTTAACCAAGAATGCCGGTTGATTAGAGTGTAGCTAGAGTCCTAACCTATGGTAAGATGATATAGGTACTAACTGAATGAGCAAGGTGTGAGTATAAAAATACAGAAGATATTTTCATACTCACACTTTGTTACATTTGTTACTTTGTTACACTTTGTTACACATGTTTACTGTTTCACTGTCCACTGCCATAAGAATTTTTTTGTATATACATTTTTCTCTTTGTTCACATACATATCTTTATATATCCTTTATATCTTATATTCTTATATTTTATTTTATATAGTGTTTATACTTTATACTTTATTTATCTGCTTTTTTCTCCCCCCCCACCCTATTCCCCTCATGCCGGACCGTCGTATAAAGCATTTCACTGCATGTCGTACCCTGTATGTATGTGTATGTAATGAATAAAAATTTGATTTGATTTTTGATTTGATATGTATTTGTATGAACAGTTCTGCATTTCAGCACTTTTCACTGAACAGCACACCTCAATAATGATGGAACTGTAATGAGTCCTTTCAAGGTTTTTTCCTCATGGCATCTTTTTCCTTGTCAATGTCGCTATTGGCTCGCTCATTGGGGATAAACAATTATAAGGAACAAACTTATAAGTAATAAATTTGTACATTCTTTCATAAAATTTTATAGCCCTTTTATCTTTGTAAAACTGTGCATTGTTAAAAGAAATATATTGAATTGAATTATTCCCTCATTAGTGTCACTAGGTTTACTGCCTGTTGTACGATGAGGAGATTGACGATCCGAGATCAACAAAGGGGTTCTATGCCCCTTTAGACATAATGCCACTAATTATAGGTAACAAATTACCCACTGGGTTACAACATTACAGTTCCCACTATACCCATTATGACTTTTACAAATATAATACGGGTTTCTATTGTTTAGTTTTTCCAGCAGGGTTTGCTGTCCACAGGTCAACCCAATATTTTCTTCTGCTGAAGTATCCCACCCACATGAAAGTGCAGCATGTGCTACCTAGTAACCCCCCCACCCCCCCAACACCACCAATTTTTGGTGGGAAAATTACAGGAGGTCATCGGTTTGTGAAATATGCAAAGCAGTCCATCTGGCACGGGCAAAAAACAACTTGGTTTATGTGAAGGAACCCATCACCAGATCTCATTCAGAACATTTCGGAACCCATAAAACACTCCATTAACACTGAGCTCTGTGGATGGGATTGCGTTGTAAAGGTCAGAGCTCTGATTGCTGTTGCCGAGCTCCGGGTTCTGGAAAGGACGGGCACACAAAGTGGAGGAAAAGAAAGATAGAACACTCAGGAACCATGAAGATGGACTGCTATAAATAGATCGGCTACAATGCTTTAGGACTACATGAACAGTTTTGCACTTAATTAAAACTCTAAATCAGTTGATAACCTCAACAATGATGGAACTAAAATGAATAAATATACGGTCGGGTGTTGAGGATGAGGATGAGGATGAGTTTCCTTTAGAGTCTGGTTCCTCAAAAGGTTTCTTCCTCATGAATTCTTAGGCAGTTTTCCATCACTCTCGTCATGGCTCACTTAAAAGTAAAAATTATAGCTACAATTTATGAATTTAATATAAGTATGCAAATCAAATTGCGTTGAATTAAACAGAAATAAAGACACATCCAGGTACATTTTGCAGCTCTAATGAAGGTCATAAACTCACCCTCGATTGCCGGTTTGGTGTTCAAGTTGAACACAAAGGAAAACAGGACGGGGAGAGGAA